>PVLD010024294.1:0-25732 GCA_004027595.1 Dinomys branickii
GGGGAGGGGAGGGAAGAAGAGAGACAGGCTATGCCTTGGCTCTACAGAAACAGAAGGTAGGAGCAGGAGGGGGCAGATAGGCCAATATTTGCTGAGCATTTGTGTGCAAAGTTGCCTCTACTGTGGTTATGAAAGAACTTGCATGTCTGGGTCTCAAAGCAGAGCCTGGACCTGGTGCTTCCACTGAAGAGGAGACAGTGATCGCGCTAGGAATGAGGGAGTGATTCTGAAGGTGAATGTCCGAGATTCCCAGTCTCTATCCAGAGGTGTTCAAGAAGCAGAATTATAACCCTCAGTCTTCCAAAGGTGACATTCTGGAATCTCATTTTTATCATTTCGTGCTTCCCAAAGCTGGAAGTTGTGACACTGATGAGTATTTAAGCTTGTAGGAGGTAATGATAGGACAATACAGGTATCTGAAACCAGGTGTGTAGCATAATGTCTTCCTGTACCATCTAGCATACAGTATAGTAAATGCACTTGTTGGGATCATTAATATAATAAATTCATTCCTGCAATGATAATTTCTGGCTTAGCTTCTGTGGAAAACTAGCTGCTTTCTACTGAAAAGATCGAAGTTTCTAATTTTTTGAGAATTAGTTTGATGAATATGTTCTTGAGACACTACCTTTTGTGTTGCTAGTTGCAAAAATATTTCCTCCTTGTTAAGAATCACATTGTCCTAGCATGTTTGTTTTCAAATGATTTGATCAGCACAAAAAGTTAAAACTATATGTATGATAAATCATATACCAGAAGTGCGATCAGGATTTAGTAATCTTGGATAAACTTGTTAGAGGAATGGGGTATCACAGGTAATTTTTTTTTGGTTACTGTGTGTACATTTCTCTAGTTTTCCCCAAATCTGAAAATCTTCAATAATATTTAAGTTCACTCTATTGCCGTTAAAAATGATATACTAAACTTAATGAGATTTGATTTTAATTAAAAATCTTTGAGTTAATTGGGCAATTCATTCTAATTTTTCAATTTCCATTGAAAGCTTGGCTTACATGTTGCTTGATTATAAGTCATACCTAGAATTTAAAAAATTTATCTTTATAAATACTCTGTTTTCACTAAATATGGAAATGCTAGCTAGATTAAAGTGATGACAGTTTGAATTACAAAGTTCTCCTATATTTTTATAGTTACTCTGTGAAGCACTGATGTGTTTCCTTTTTTCTAAGTATAATTTTATGTCTCCATGAGGATATATTTCCTCTTTTCATAGTACTATCTCTGAACTTCTAATAAGGTATTAGAACAACTTATATTCATTCTCAGACTTGCTCACTTGATTTAAATAAGTTTAAAATACTAATTTCAGTTAAGTTTTCTCCCTTTTTTCAAAATGATAAAGAAAATAAAAATGAGTGGTTTAGAACAAAAATGAATGAATACATAGTTTTCCAGATGTGTTCAGTGTATGTATTTATATGGAGTACATGCAGTGTATGCATGTCTGTATGTAGATCAGGCAGTGACCTCCCATTACAGTGAAAAAGTTTTACTTGCACCTAACATGATACTCTTATTCTGTGTGTGACCATAAATGCACTAACTTTTTTTTAAGAGTATGCAAGGACCTTGGGTGCTATTTACTCTTTTTTTGATATTCTATAACTTAATTACTATGATATAAATATAATAGTATTAAATTCTAAGAGATAATATTAGTATATCTATGTCATATAATAAAGGGATGAGAGGGAAGGTACATACAGAGAAACATCCACAACAAAAGATATATTCATGACATCATAAAAATTATACTTCTTGTTTGTATGACTAATTGAGGGTAATAGCTGGTTTTTATAATTACCTTCTTCTACTATATATTCTGTATTGCCTTTGTGTCAACAAGCACCTTACAG
Source organism: Dinomys branickii (assembly GCA_004027595.1). Lineage (NCBI taxonomy): Eukaryota > Metazoa > Chordata > Mammalia > Rodentia > Dinomyidae > Dinomys > Dinomys branickii. The sequence continues at coordinate 1,878 of PVLD010024294.1, forward strand.
GATCTTAATTCTTTACCTGATAGTGTGACCCAAATCTTAATTCTTGAAAGTTCTGGCCCACTAGTAGTCTTGCCTGGATTAAGATGTTGTTATTTCCCATCCATTTAATCATAAGACCTTAGAACACTAAGAGAAGCCTTGAAAAATCCCCTTGTATTCTGGACGTATTCTTCCTTGTTGTCTACCTGGAATAGTAGTGAAATTGGTCCTTAGTTCTCTAAGCAGGTGGGGAACTCCCTACCTTCAGCCTAGTGGAGAATTGAGGCCCTCCCTGGGACTGCTGGGAGAGCCTACATCTGGAGCCACGGTGAACTGCTGGGCCTGGTGCATTCTCTTACCACGGTCCGGGGTGCTGTGCTCTTCCCAAGGATCCTTTCTTGGTTCTTGTTTTCCTCAATAAAGAATTGGACAAGAAATACACAAAAGCAGTGAGGTTTTACACTTCTTAAAGGTATTACAAAATGTTAATACCATCATAAAAATATTAGCATTTTACACTTCTAAAGTATGAACTCATACATTCTGCAGAAAGCAGAGGGGGCCTCTGAAAGTGCAGAGAGTAGCTGCAAGGTTCCTGGCTGTTATCTTCTGTGTTCCCGTTCTCGTGTCAGAGCTGGAACATCCTATCAGAAATGTGCTTGATCTCATGCCAGAATAATTCTTTAATTTTATTGGTGCATTTAAATATACATAGTGATCACATGCAATGTAGGGAGTTTGTACCTGTACATGGCACGTCTTGATCCTCTTTTCCCCATTCCCCTCCCTTCACCTCTCTTCCCCTCCTTATTTACAAAAACTTTCTTTCCATTTTTCCTTCTATTCCTTTTCTCCTTTGCTCTCTCCCTCCCTCATTCCCTTTCCCATTTGATCACTTCCTTCCTGTTTTCCAATAGCTACTCTACATTGTGATCCTTATTTGACTTTTCAGTTTCTCATATCAGAGAAACAATGCAGTATTTAAACATGTGTGTCTGAGTTTTTTCACTTGGGAACATTTTGTCAAGGTTTGTGCCAGAATAACTGAAGATAGCTTTTTCTGATTGGCTGTAGGTGCAGGGTTTGGGGCACATGTGTCCTGTACCTCCATGACAGATAGGTCACACCTATTTGCCTAGCCGGCTGGGTGGTCCCTAATCTCGTGCTTCAATATCAGAGGATAAAGAAGCCTGAGTAAAGGTGGAAAGAATCACTGGAAAATTGCACTTAGGAAATAACTATGTGCTCATTAGTACCCAAGCAGACAATGTATACTTTCCATAAGTCATATGTGGGCTATGTAAGGGCCAGACTTATCTCTGAACTAGTTTAGGTTTTACCTAAGAGGAGGGCAAAGAGATTCCAGTAGTGAGGGTCAGTGTGTAGACTGCGCTGCAGGAGAATCAAACTAAAAAATCTTGTTCACCATTGGAGCTGTTCCCAGGTGGGCCCAGAGGGGAAGAGGGCTCTGAAGCCCCACAGAAAGACCTGGCTCAGGTAACTCCAGGGCCCAGGGAGCATAACTTAGCCCTGTCACTTCCTAGGGAAATGGAAGTATCCTCCGCCGTTGTCCTCAGATAGCGACACAACCAGCTGCGTGTTTCCGGGCCTTTCATTCCCCAGAGTGCGCAGGTTGCCTGGATGCTCTCATGTTGCTCTTTTATTTCTTAAATCCTTTCCGTTCTTCCCAGTTCTGGAAAGTTTCTCTACTTCATCTTCCTCTTTGCCGGGATTTTTCCCCCTCGTATTCTGGCTTGTTCTTTTTCTACTTCTTATTAATGTAGAAAGAATGCAAGGAAAATGGGTTTTTAGCCAAAAAATCAGAAGATAACCTTTTGACTTCTTTTGAGAAAGCCTTCTTGTTTTTCTTTACTTTGCTAATACTAGTGGAATGTGAAGAGGTTTCTTTTGATGGTAGAGATGCTTGGGAAGAACCTGCATGGCACTAACAATTTTAACAATTTGTACAATGCTGCCTGCATTGTACAATTGGTTTCTCTCCCTTTATATAGCTACACATCTCTTTCTTCTTCTTTTGTGTTTAGTAATCATAAGGTTGATTTTTCCAGCCTGAGTCAGAGAAGAATTATAATAACCTAATATTAGTGCTTTACTTTCTTTCTTATAAGTTCAATCTCTGGATCAAAAGGAAGGTCAAAATGGGCAGTAATTATATAAAACTCTATGTAAAAGTACATGCAGAAAATAAAATCTTGAGGTGTTTCTTCAGACAAAAAAGATAAATGAATATTCAAAGTGATTTTTAATAACTTCAGCGTTTTGTCTCCGAAGATAGTGAAGTGATTTTTTTTTCCCTTTGGAGGGTGGATAGAGGTATATTTTCAGTAAAGATTTTAATTGTGTAATTTGCCTTTTTTAGTAGGATGCTAGATATAATGTCTGTATATGCATTTTCATTAAACATTCTTTTCAATCAAATAGATTTAAAGATTCTTGTTTGGGTTAAGTCGGACTTGTCAGCTCTTCAATCAGTTTGTAGTACATTGTAAAAGAATATACTCAAAACAGAGCTAAGCTGTCAAGCTGTGCCAACTTTGAATGAGAAAGATTTTCAAAAATTATGAGTGAGATATTTTAAATGTCTCCTTGACATCCACAGCACTATTCAAAATACTTCATCAGAGGCATGTGCTTTAGAAATGTACTTGAAAATTAATGTAAGATGTGCAATTTGTCAGTCTTTGTCTTAGCCAACGCAGCCCTGACAGCCAGCGAGCATTTGCAGTTAAGATGCCACTGAATCCCTCCACCCAGGTGCAGCTGGGGTGAGGGAGAGATGGAGTGATCTATTCAAGGGGCAGTGAGAAGGGCCTGGGGCAAAGCAGAAACATAAGAGGCTCGGTTCCAAGTCCTGTTGATACCTGTTTGAGCCGGTGGCAAACGGAAAACTCCATTTGTCCTTTGCCTGGAGGACTGTGTGATTTAGTGATTCCTCAAAGGAGCCATTTCATCCTTGGCTGTATGTCGGAGACACAGCTATTTGTCCTGACCTCAGCTCATAATAGGGAAGGCCATGGCAAAGAGACAAAGCCCTGGCTATTTATTTAAAATATGTCTCTGAAGGGGTGAAGAAATATCTCAGGCCTGGGGCGGTCCTAAGTCGGCTTCCTCTAAATTCAAGGCAACCTTTCATTCCACTGCCTGACCTGGGAGAACCCTCCAGGGATACCACTTAATTGGAGAAGCGGCTTCGGAATGGATCATAGCGAGCCGGGGCCTTTCATGCTCCCTTCCACTGCTTCTCGTGTCTGGTAAATGCGTGTGTCATGTGCTTGTCTGCTACCCAAACCTAAGGAATCAAGGTGGAGAGAATGCTCAGTGCTGAATATTCAAGAGGAAGACTGAAAGTTGATTTTTAAGGTGGTTCTGCCCTTTTATCCGCATAGACTTTCTGATCTTTTAAGGTGACTCAAAGGGAAATTCAGAGGACCAAACTCCAGAGGAGGAAAGCTCAGGTTCTAAGAGCTGAAAGGAACTCAGGCGGCTGCTGTCTCTCAGACCACGGGGGCTTCTGGTCTGTGAAAGTGTCTGCTTTTCCCTCTCCACACAGGGAAGGAGGAGATTCTAAACCGGGGAACAGGCAGCGCTGTCAGACGCAGGTAGACGCTGCCAGTAAGACAACGCGCGCTGTGAATACAGCTCTGGTCCTGGTGACTAGGATGCATTTGGGCGAAGCCAGCAGACTGAGGAGGCAACAAGCCACATTGGAGATGGGTCAGGAGACAGGAATGTGGCAGAGAGACAGCGTTTTGATACTTTATGCATTTATATCATTCCCAAACTAAGTAATTTTTTTAAAGGGCTTTTGAGAGAGATTTCATACTTTTCAGGGCATTGTACAGCTGGTACGTGGCAAATGCAGGAATGTGTGCTCTGAGGGGCTGAGACCTTAATGGTGATGGTTTTTTCTCCCACCTTTGTCAGGGCTGAGGGTGTGTGGTCACCTACAGCAGCCGGCCTTCTTAGTACTTCTGGGCCTGGAATGCATTTGTAACCACAGACGCTATAGAGAAGAGCCAGTGTCCCTGATTTGTTTAGACTTGTGAACATAGAGCACAGAGAAGGAGTTTTCCCCCCTTAATCTTGTCATTCAGCTGGAATTTCTGTGTACGTAGCTGTCTCTTTTGCCCCAGTACTTCCAGATTACTTCAAGCAAATATATTATTTTAATGTCCTACTGTCCCTACCGAGAGAATGTGTAATGATACTGTATTTTGGTATTTGACCTATACTTTCTGTCTGTAGCTTCTCGAATGAAAGAATAATGGAGACAATTCTGCTAAATGCATCTTGGAGACATGTGTTAGCTTATCTATAGATTTTTCTCCTTAGATGTTTAAATATTCCCCCTGCAAACAAAGGAGATCTGATTTAAGATAATTCTCTTGGTAAGAAAGCAATTGCTGCTGCAATCTGCCATTCACCCAGAGCGATTGATCCCCGGATAAACAATCATTTATCAGAGAACTCAAAATAAAACACAACATATGCTGCCGTTTATAGCAAATGGATGGGTAGAATTCTATACTCTTTCTGGGTTCCCCTATCTAAACAATGTCTCATTTACTGTGGTGAAAGTTACTGTAAAATATTAGTTTCACTTCCTTTTATCATTATTCTTCATTCAAACTACAAGTTAACATTTTTTAGAAAGTCAGTCCATTACCTTAACCTCATTGTATTATTATGTGTATTTAAAATTGTCTTTTCAAACCATTAATGGACATTTAAAAATGGTTTCGTTTATGAGCCACTCCATCCTTTGGAGCCATCATTTGGCATTACGTCAGTGAGATGCCTGGGAGGAATTCAGGCATCTGGATTGTGACTTTGGCCTTGTGTGGTGACCTTCTTGTAGCAACCATATAATCATCTTTTGAAAGCTATAGCCCAGGTGTAAAGGGGTAAGAAGAAATGTTTTTCATTAGAGCTATTATTGGATTTTGCAATCTGCATGTAGCAAGCAAAATGACCATGAGATGATAATTAAGTGGTCTCTCTATTATTTCAGAGAGAGAAAAAAGAAACCACAATTCTGGTGATTGCAAATGCTCTGAATTAGAGACAACAAAAGCCAACAACATAAAACACTTGCGTGAGCACAGATTCCTTCTTTCATTTTTTAAATGTAGATGATACTTTTTCTTGAATAATGAGTGTCTTGTAGGGCAAGAGGCTCTTGACTGAAGGTTGGCATTAAAATACTTGCTATCTAACAGCAGCATAAGCAGATTGTACAAAGGAGAGCACTGTTTAATCACTGAAGTTCAAAACCAAGGTTTTTCTCTATGAGGGGTGTTTGCAGTCTCTAAAAATTGCAACAGATGGGTATTTCAAATTTAAATTCTTTTGATAATGATTAAGGATTTTTTGCTTAAAAATGATGAAAATAAAACTTTCACTGGCAGCCTTTGAAGATGACAGGAGAATATCTATCACGAAATTATAAATTTTTTGTGAGACTCATTTTAAGGGAGATGGTTTTACTTCTCTGTGCTACATGGTGCAGCTATCCTGTGTTTAAACCAAAGTTTTCACTTGAGTTCACTTAAAAACAGAAACTACAGTTGTCAATAAAGGTGTGTACATCATTGCTTGTATTGGGATGTATCAAAAACCTGAAACATGTTCGTAGAGCTGTGGCACAGAAACAGAGAAATGATTCCAGTGAAATTGTTACATGTGCATCGTTCCTCTTCGACTCTTTGCACCAGTCTGTGACCTCAGCCCATTAATGGTACCATGCAGAATCTGTCTGCTCATTTTCTTTGGGTGGAATTATATACAATTTCATAGATATTAACTAGGAAGCTATTCTGTTAATTTTTGACAGATTCCTAAATTGTTTCTTCCATGTCACTTAGTTATTTTTTTTCCACTGCTAGAGATTTTTAAAGCATTTTCACAGGGCTACCCCCCCCCCCCCCAGTTTCACTACCTAGAGAAAGGTTCTCTTGAACATACTAGTCTAGATTATGTTCAGTGTGTGGACAAACATACAATGTGTTATGCTTCTCAGAAAATTTGAAATATTTTGGTTATTTGCCTAATTCAGTAACCATGTATCTAAAAAATCAATTCTATATCTTTATTGAATCTCAAAAGGCATACTGCATGATATGTTTGATTTGTATTGGAAAAACTTTTATATAAAAATCATCAATAATTATTGATTGGACTGGGGAAGGCTGTGGAAATTCTAAAGTGGCAAATTTGTACTAAGTATAAATGAAACATTGTACAGAATCGCAAAAAAAACTTTAAGCTCTGGAAGGGACTTTTAAAATCATCAATACATTTTGTAGTTTGGACGGCCTACTGGATGTGGGTAAAAAAATCAATATTAAATGCATTTTATTTAAATTAAAAAGGATATATCACATCCAAATGCAACAGCTCAATGGTCACACTAGAACAATCTAAAAGTTGTTAATTCCACAGCATGAGGCCCCATATGTGCAAAACGAGATGAAATCTACTATGTGCCAGTGCTACAGACTGCTGGCTGCTTCTGCCGTCTGAGGAAGTGCGCTACGTGAGGAGAGAAGAAGGTTTGTATGATTATTTCTTGAACAAGCTCCATTGCTCTTCTTATAAAAAAAAGTTTAGAGGCCCGTTGTTCACTTTTCTTTTCTTTTTATTACACATTATGGATTCCTCTTAGAATTCGGCGGTGGTTTTTAAAAAAATCATTACCTTGAAGGAACTAGTCATAAATCTGCATATATTTAAAGCTGTATTTGCATAGCTGATTTGAAAGCAACATTTGTTGTAAGCTTCAAATTTGACACTATTATCCTACACCAGTTAATTCTAACCACTGTGAATGGTCAGGAATGATCTGCTCCTCGCGATCCACGTTCTTTTCCTGTGCCAAAGTGGAGGGCGTGGGATAAGCACCTGAACCCCAGGCAGTTGAGGGACAGCCACTTCCGCCTCCTCCCCACGGAGCGGGGGCCAGGCCAGCTGCTGGGTGTCTCCACTCTTTTCTCCCAGTGGTACTTCCCATTGCTGATTCCAGAGTTAAATGCTGAAAGACGCGTCGCACTTTGAGCTTTCACTGAACTCAAACCCTTCAGCTAACTTCCCTAGATGCTCCCCTGAACTTCTACTTGTCCTTTAACTTTCACTTCAGATCTTATTATCCAGCTTAAAATTATTCTTTGCCTCATGTTTTCACTACTATTGCCTTTCCTGTTAGATGTTATAAGAGCAACTTCATAGTTGAGTTGCTTAAACGTGCATTGTTCTGAGCAGGAATTCATTGTGATAGATAAGTGAGCAAGGATGGTGTCTGTTTTGTTCCCTACTATATCCCTAGCATCTTGTATAATATTTCCCATGTAACAGTTGCTCAATAAATACTTGTGGAATGACTGAATAAACTGAGTAGGCTTTAAAAATATTTCTGGGGAATACTGTCTTCTTCACCCTTGTATCCCTAGTTGTTATGGTTTTTGTCTGCATGTCCCCCCGCAAATACTCATGTAGTCATGGGGTAGGCTTCTATTCTAGATTTTTGATTGATCCATAGTCCAATACTGGGGTTATGAGTGTAAGTACTACACCCCCCCGGGGTGGATAGTTTGCATACAGTGTAAAGGAGGGAAATAGGCTGCTTGCCACTGCTCCTTCCTTTTGCTCTTGTTGCTTTTTGCTGTCTTCCGCCGCGAGGAACGTTTGCCCTCTGCCATGTGTCACTCTGCCTTGGAGCCAGCCAAGTACGGACTGAAACTTCCACAGACTGTGAGCTAAGTAAACCTTTCGTTCCTTCATTTTGGGTGTCAGTTATTATGACCCAGCAACGAGAGAAATGTAACCAAGACACTAGTATGTAGTGTTTTGAGCATAAAACATTACAGAAACAGGAGGCTTAATAACTGTCTGTTTCATAAAGCGATGCTTGGCTAAGTAACTGAATGGAGCTGTGTTTTCTCCAAAACTGAAGGTGCTTCTAAAAGGCAGTTGATGTTTGGTAGGTACAGACATGAATATATTAAATGATTTTTTTAGACTGAAGTTTGAGATGTTATCAAGTAAATAGCTGAAAAGAAAATGAAACGCAATGTTCTGTAATTTTGAAGTGTTGCCAGTTTTTGGATGGTGATTCAGCAGACACCTAAGAGCTTATGTTTTTAGTGTTTATTCAGCTCTTTGTGACATGTTACATGCTGTGGTTTAACAGATAAAAGGGTGTCCTTGGCAAATGGCTTTCTCATTTAGGTCATCACTACAGACGTAGCCAGCTGGGAACCCTTGAAAGAACAACACAGGCCTAGTGAAATCAGTAAGAGGCAAGTTAAAGTACAAGGTATTGAAATGCGGCAGATCAGTAGGATAACAATTACCTTTGCAGCAGAAACACTGTGATGCAGTATTATAGCTGAGCTTGGCAGCTCTAGATATCATCAGATAAAATCAGCCATGATCTGAACCCTGCCTCAGTATGACAGATCCATTGTGAAGAACGACTCATTCTCTCCCTGAACTGCAGTGGATAAAAATTTTCCTTTTTTCTTTTCACTTATGTTTTAATTGTTCAGATTTGATTACTTCCTATGTGATGACACTTTGGTGTTGTTCTGGCACCATACTGGATTAATGGGATGGGAATTCAAGGGATCATGCAGTGACCTGGACGTTGGGATGACTTTTGTAAGTGTCAGGGATATTGAGTATGATTTTGCCTCTTGATTTCTTTTTTTTAAATACAGAATAACAACATTTTTTAGTAGGAGAAAAAGAAGGAAAGATTCATTGCCCTTCACTAATAGTACTGTATTGAAACAATCTTTTGCACCTAGAACGCCATAAAATTCCTCATTTGTCCTATTCTCACGCTTGTACAGTCAGTCCTCCCAGCAGCAGTCAGAACAGGAGTTTAATTCGTAAAAAAAGATCATTTTGCTTTTTCTCATCACCTTGCAGGGACTTTCCTCATGTTCAGGGAAGAATTTGAAGCATTTAGCCAGAGCCAATAAGACCTTACATCCGCTGGTTCCTAATTGCTTCCACACCCTACCCTTCTCCCTTGGCCCCCTCAGATTCCAGCCACACTGAACTTCCTGTGTTTTGTTGTACAGAACATTTTGCTGCCTCAAGAGCTTGGTGCACATAGTTCCATCTGCCCAGAATGATAACGCTGAGGATATTTTCGTGACTTCTTCCTTTACTTCCTTTGGCTTTTTATTCTTGTCTCTGTATGGCTGTACCTGTCACTGTGTTATTCTTTGTAACACCTATCTTTACCTGACACAAAATCCTATTAATCTATTGTTTTCACATAGTCTAACTTCCACAGTTCTCCTGATAGACTGTAACCTCCATGAGGGCAAAGGCCTTGTTTGCTACCATGCAGATTCCTGGGCTCATTGTAGTTGTTCAATAAATATTTTGAACAAATCAATACATTTTCTTTAAAGACACATTATATTTAACATTCCCTCCCGGAATCTTATCGTGTCACTCTGTCCATAGCAATTTGTCTTAGTCCTTCTCATTTGTTATCCTAATCTGAAAAACAAAAGTATCTTGTGGTTTGAACATTGTGTGTGCTATGTTTATTCTATGCTTGGAGATCCCCAGCTTGAAGATGCATTCATGAGAAATAATCAGTGCAAATGACAATATTTGTGTTCAGCTCCTTTTTCTCCCTTATGAAATGATTTCTTTAGAAATTTTGTTTTTCCTAATCTTTCCAATGTGCCATAAGATTATCTGTGAAATTGCTACAAGATTTGCCTGCAGTCTCAGGGTATAGAGGCTGCAGCAAGAAAATTCCACTGGAGTGTTCTAGAAAAATGCATCACGGTTCATTTGTTGTTGTTTGCATTGTGATCTAGAAGCAGTTTAAATTAATACTGGCCTCTGCTGTGTGTGGGGAGATGCATAGATGACTGGTGCTTTTAATGACAGAGGTTCTCAAAATTCTCTCCATGAACATACTGACAGGGAAGACAGGATTGCCTTTTTGCCACTTAGAAATGCAGGACAAAGCAGCTGACAAATGTCATCTGGAATTTTACATCCGACAAACACATATTCCCTGTGTCAGCAAGGGTATGCCTATAGGATTCGAGCAGCTTCCTTCTAGTTTCTCTAGAAATAATGGGCTAGTTCACAGAAGACAGCCTGGAGATTATTGATATAATCACAAATTGAAATGGGACCCTGAGCTCTCTGCTCACAGAAAAGCTTGCCTGGCTTTCCCTGTATTTGAAGTGATTAACTATGCGGCAGCATTGTGGGAAAATGATATGTCTATAATTATAGGAAGCCACAGGAGGGAGAAACCCTTTCTGGTTTTTGACGCCACCCAAGGTATTCAAGTCTGAGCCATTAAGGGGAAAGAATAGGAAGCAAAAAAGTAAGGAAAGTATTTTACAAAAGAGAAAATCAGAATATGTGGTGGTGACACCTGTCCAGGGGGAGACTGTGTGAAAGAAACAACATGGTTAGCACCACAAAAGTTAGTAGCAGGAGACACTGGCTCAGTTAAAAAGAGATCATTAAAGCCACGGAGCCCTTAGTCTGTCCCTTGACTAACAACCTCTTTATCTTTTTTATCATTTTACCTTCTTTCCTAGTCTCTAACACAGAGACAGTGTTTCTCACCGTCGTGTGTGTGTCACAATACAATGGAAAGATTTTAAGCTATACAAGCATTGTAAGCAATCATTTAGAATAACTGGCTCTCAGTCCCCCCTCTCTCTTTTTCAGTTTGATGTTCATTAAACTATAGGGCTCTTTACAATTTAGGAGCCTTTAGGATTTGTGAGTGTTTCAGAATCACCTGCAGGGCACTAGGGTGTCTCTGTTTTCTTACCCAGAATGCTCACCTGCTCTAAGGGATGAGCTGCAGCCTTTGGCTCTCCAGGCACGGAGCTGGTCTGAAACGCCTGCCTGGCCTGAAGACATGAGCCTGAAAGTGACAGTCAAATTCCATTCCTAACCACTTGGTGCCACTCTAGCTTTATGAACCGCTCAGCACAATCAAATCCTGGGGAACCACTTTCTCCAAGGCTGGCTTGCGTGGTTTCAAAGACAGTCATTGTTTTGAAGAAGGTCATTTGGAAAGTTCGGTGGTTGATGTGATTAGAATGTGTACAGTGAGTCACATTCCAAATGCTGTGTGCGGTGACACTTACCTCTTATTACCAGCATTAATTATCCAGGGGGCATGTAACAAACACAGGTGGACCCTTGTCGCTTCATTTAAAAGGAAAGGCGCTGCACGATGCAAACCTCCAGGTAGTTGCCCCAGCCCTTGACTTGGAGTTTAATTTGGGGATAGACTGAGTCCACCAGACCCGTTCTATTCATAGATTCGTTGTTATGAAAAGAAAATTAGTGTAATATTAATTCTTCCTCAATATAGGTCACACACAAACACACACACACACACACACACACACACACACACAGAGCCCTGTATAATAAAAACGGTCAGCAAGAACTTCCGTTGAGAATGCATCCTTGCAGGCGATAGTTTAGGGTTTTCCTTCTCATCTCTATCCTCTTGCCCTGTATAACTTTTATTCATTGATAAAAGCTACATTTTTCCAAAGTGAAAAAGCCTTTCCAATGAATTACCGTCTGTGTTGTAAGACGCTTTACCCCAAGTTGTACAAACACATCTTCATCTTATCCCCTTCCTTGTCCATTTTTCTCCAGGGAGCAAAAGTGACCGGAGCAGGGAACGCGCAATGGTTTCAGCTGCTCCGGATGACTTTCTAAGATGGAGGGCGCTGCAGCATTTAGCTGAAGGTCCTTGTGTTCTGTTCAATGGGAGCCCAGGGGCGGGGCTTGCCCACTTGTAAAGATGCTATTGAGAGCAGAGTTTTTCTGACTCATTAATTTGGAAGCCAAAAGGAGGCTACCATTAAGAAATGTCTTCACAATAATTGCATGAAAAACAAGTTTTTTTTTTCTGACACATTTATAGAAACTACTTTACCTTATTTCCACCTATATACTTCTGCTGGCTTTAGCATGAGTGGAACTGGCCCTTGGCAAAATTGAGATGCCAGGAAAATCTGTTTCTGAGCGTCTTCCAATTTCATTGCTTATTTTTTCTCTTCTCTGAAGCTTTCCTCAGTTTCTCCTTAAATCTTATTAGTTCTGAGTTTAGTTGCCTCTGGCACTTTAATGCTAACTTTGGTGTGTCCTTGTGTTTTGGAAATTGGGGATCTCTGTTAGGATGCTGGCTTGGCTATTTGCCTTGCTTTGTAAGTTTAGGTAAATTATTCAATTTTCTTGCCTTTCCACATCTGTAAAAGAAGCAAATAAAATATAGCAAGTAAAACTTGCTTCCTGGTATCAGAAAAATGGAACACTTCAGTTGCCTTGTGAAAAATAGAAATTTTGGCATCTTACTGAAGGCAATTGGTTCAGAATTTTGAGGGAAAGCCCCAGGAATCTATACTTTTCAAAGAACTCTGGGAAATATATATATTCATCAAAGTCTGAGAACTCCTGTCTTAAGAAATTCTCTTAAGGGGCAACTGTCTTTACAAAGGCATCATCAAGAAGAAGGTATGGACAGTGAAGGGCTGCAGTCATCACAGTTGTGTGAGGGAATTTTTGTCAACTACACAAGGTGATTTGTTCAGTGCTATAAAACCTATCTGGAAAGGAAAAGACAGACGTCTGACTCGGTGCATTGCTGAGGTCAAGCGTTCAATGCCTCTTTTCAAAGCAGCATTGGGAAATACATTCTCCTTTTTTATTTTATTTTATTTTAAAGATAAAAGAGCGCAAACATATTAACAAACACATACATTTACGAAATAATGTAAAAACAGTGCAAAGCAATACAGAATTTCAGACAAGGTGATAAGAAATTAACAATGGTTGTTGTATTACATATTGGTATCTTCAAATTGGTTACTACCTGTTATCCCTCCGAGTTGGTTTTATTTGTCTTACGTATCCAGATATATGTACATGAGGCTGGGGTTGTTTGCCCTGCCATTTTGGATTAGCACACTCTTTCCCACTGGGCTCTAGGGTCCATGAAGGGAAAGCCCATGATTCTGTGCATCTTTGGGATATGGGGTCTAATATAACACAAGCACACAGGCATTTGGTCACTGGTTACATGAAGTAGGTAGGAAAATAGTTTCCTGATCTTTAATATTTACTGATTCATCTCCCCTTTCTTCTTTTGTACACACTCACATACATATCGAAGGCTTGATCAGATTCAGGTTTAATGAATAATAATAAAACTCAGGTGAAGTTGATGCACTAGCAATAAGTGAAGTTCTATTTATTGAAAACCAGAGAGGACCAGATATATGAAATGCAGATTTTTAAAGGAATTAATCCAGTATTGATGTGCTCCTGGGCCATCTTTCTAGTTTAGAGCATGTAGAATTTTTTTTTTTAATCTGATAATACCAGTCTGAATTGTAAAGCTAAAAAATTGAATAATGGAGGGCAAATTGCTTCCTCTGTATTGGGCTTGTGATGCCAAGTCAGAACATTTTAAGAGGTAACAAGAAGGATTGTTTGGGCCATGTTAATATTTCCCTAAGGCATTAACAATGGCCTAATTTTTTTTGAAATTCATTATGTTAAAAGATATGTAGATTACTGGGGCCCCTATTCCAGATCACTCATTACAAATCACAGAGCATAAAAAACCCAAAGGCTTTACTTGGACTTGGTCTGGAGCAGCTGTTCATGGTATTGACCCCGCCCCCCAGTCCCACTGTGGGCACTAAGGAGAATGACATCTGACCTGGACGATTTTTTCGCTGTTCTTCACACAAGAAGCTCTGGCATAGGAGTTGGGAGTACGTTCTAGTCTGTGTATCACACAGGCTTTGACTATGTGCCTCAGCTTTGTCACTTGTCCTATAACCATGTTGTTTCTCTCCCTCTCTTTCTCTGAGATGGAATCTTATCATGTTGCAGAGGCTGGCTTAGAACTTGTGGGGGTGTCATGCAATCCTCCTCCCTCGGTCTCCTCAGTTGACACACGACATGAGCCACAACACCCAGCTCACAAAGCATTTTTGAACCTCATGTATAGCACCTATAAAACAGTTTAAAGAAGTTGTATGAGTTGCATTCTCATTTATTGGGCCTGATACCCAACACTCACAGTGTAAAGGAAGAGCAGGTTAACGTGGCTCGTGGTTTCAGAGGGTTTGGTCCATGGATAACTGCCTTTAAGGACAAAACATGGTGCAGAAGGGCCCGCAGGAGCAAAGGGCTTACATTCTTGAGGGCTAGGAGGCAGAGCAGGGAAACTGACAGAGAGGAAAGGACGAAGGATGAGACACAGACCCCAAGCACATGCAGCTGTAACCCACCCAGACATACCCAGAAATGGGTTTCACCAATCCTGAAAGCGGATCAAATTGATGTTCCACCCCAACTACCACATAAGCGCAATTCCCCCAAGTGCTGCAGTGATCTCTGTACTCATGTTCTAAATAGATAATAAGGAGAGTTTTATAGATTGTTGTTGTTGACTTCATTTTTTAAAAATTATATTTATTTATCTTTTTGAGACAGGGTCTTGACATGTAGTTCAGGGTGACCTTGAACTCACTTGTAGCCCAAGCTGGCCTCACACTCAACAGCAATCTTCCTGCCTTAGTCTTCTGAGTGCTAGTATTACAGGTGTGTCTCACTATGCCTAGCTGTTGTTGTTAACTTTAAAGTCTTTTAATTTTAGATGAGTTAGAAGCTCTACTTTTTCTTCAGTTCACAGCAGGTCAGTGAATTAAAATTTCAATAAATGTCTATTTGGTTAAGTGGATGATCCCGTATATCATGAAATTTCAGGACAGAAAAAGATCTGGGGATCAGATAAGAGGGATGCAAAAGAGCATCATAAGTCACCCGTATTTATAGCATGTACAGGTAAAGTCCCCCATCATGAATGCTATCTATCTATCTGTCTATCTGATGTGCCAGTAAACTTAATTTAAAAATAAAAAATCACCTACATTACTGTTCTGCCTAAAGCTAGCAACTTTATGAAAAATTAGAAAAGTTACTTAAACTCTGGGTTTCATGGTGGTCCTCATTTGTAAATCTGGGAACTAACAAGAACCCTACAATATCTGGCTGCTGTGAGCTTATACAAGGATGCAAACAAGTGGCTTCTGAAGTCTGGTATGCAGTAGGTGCTCTATGGATGGTCCTTTTGCTGCCTTTACAGAATGATGTGTCTTCTTACCACACTAAACGAGAGAGAGAGAGAGAGAGAGAGAGAGAGAGACAGAGAGACAGAGAGACAGAGAGAGAGAGAGAGAGGCAAGGGACTGTACTCCTGTACTTACTGTGACAGCCCAGGGGACTAACATGGCTCCTGATCTTCACGATGTTCAAAAAACTTTGGTTATATGAACAAATGAATGCAAAGAATGAATGAATGAAGTTAGTTTGTTTTGTTTATACTATCAATTGATTATACTATAAATGTAATAAAGATATACCCTGTGAGCCAAAATTTAAATCCGGAATAAAATAAATAAATAATAAAAATATTTGAGGAGTGTACAAGTACTTCTCATATCATTAATTAATTACAAAGGAAACAGGATTCTTGCACTCCATTATAACAGCAGTTAAATTAGCATGAATTATACAGATTGTGTGTACATGATTAAGTGGAAATTCTAAAATTTTGAAGTTATAAAATAGTTATCAGTTGAAAAGTTGAGACCTACTGTAAACCGAGATAGATTTGCCTTGGATATACACTTTTTTCTTTTCTATGATGCTCAACCAACATTTGCCAAGAAAGAGGCTGCACTGAAATGCTTGCCGTTTCTTTCATTCATTTCTTTCCTATTCTTTTCGTAACCTCATGTTCATACCCATTCCATCTCTCGTTTTAGTTCTAGTCGTATGCCAGGTATACTAAGCTCCCTGCTGACTCTATCAGCCAACATTTTCAGTGACTGTGTTGCCACCATTCCATTTTATAGACAGGAAGACTGTTATATCGTCAGCAAAGCCAGGACTGGAATTTAAGGCTGGTTTCTCAGCCAGTGTTCTTGCCACTACAGCGCCTGATACCAAGAAACAGTTTCCCATTTCATTTTGGCTAGATGTGGTTTCCCATTATTTGCACACTTAGCAATGTTAGGTGAGCTCACAGATTCGTAAAAGACTTACAAGTGGACAAGAATGGAGACTGTACAGCCAGCACATGAACTACTGGAGGATGGAGGATGCTTTTCTCTTCATTGAAGTGGATATTTGAAGATCAGAATGGAAAAAATATTTCCAGTGAAAAGGCTTGGTGGCCTTGGTGTTGGACCAAAGAGCACTCCCAGTGCCCTTTGCTGTTTCCTCTTTACCCGTCAGCTGTTCTTGTTACAACCTCCATGAATTAAACTTACTTGTTGCTGCCTTCTGAGTTTAATCAGCTATGGTTTTTGTGGAATATGCTGGGTTTTTCAACAAATCTACCTCAAGCATTCACAGAGTAACAACTTGTTAAGCATGTTAAGATTATAGGAAATGGTTTCCATCTTTAATCTGTTTATAATGTAGGAGTAGTTCTATTAAATTTTATTTCCTCTTTTGTATGCTGTTTTCAGCTTTATCAACATGTGCAAATTAATCTCTCAGCCTATAAAGTAGAAATGATAATAATATATAATTATGTTGATTTTTAAAAGCCCAACTTTTTACCATGCTTTCCTCTCCTGCTGAATCTGATCTTTTATAATGAAAACACGCACCCTTTCCTCTGCAACCCTTTGTTCTCTTTGCTTAGCCTTTTTTTCTTAATGGATGTGATGCCAATAGCCTTGCCTGGTAGCTGCGTAGAAAGCAACGACTGCAGCTTGAGATGTTAGTTTCAGACCCTCATTCCACCACGTTTTGGCACTGTGCTTTCGGGTAAGTTGCCTACCTTCAGTTTTCTGAACTGGAAATGGCTTACTGATCATTATCAAAGACATTGCAAATGCTCCTCAATGAAGCAATGTTGCAATAAGACCATCATGAATAGAAAGGATCACAAATAGAAAATGCATTTAATTCACCTAACTAGTCAGCTCTACAGTACACTGTATGAGTTGTTTAGCCTTGGGATCACATGGCGTAATGGGAGGTGTGGGTTGCTACTACTGCCTGCTGTGGTAAGACAGACCCAAATCCCATATTGGTAGCCCAGGAAAAGATTAGAATTCTAAATCTAAAGTACAGTTTCTACTGAATGTGTATCACTTTGCACCATAATAAAACAGAAGCATGTCAAGCCATTGTAATTCGAAGGCCATCTGTACAAAATGGCCTATGTACTATACATGTAAACATACGGGCTGTTCTTCCCCCCAAAATATACTCCCTCATTAATTAGAATGGCTTTAACTTAAAAGTTCTTGATGTGTTTTTAAAATTTTATTTTTGTATTGTTTTTGTTGTTACTGAGGATTGAACCCTGGGCCTTGAGCATGCTGTGAAATGCTCTACTACCGAGCCATATCCTCAGCCCACATCATGATTTTTGACAAATACAAGAGGCCTAGCGATTTCAGTGAATACTCATCTTAGACACCTAGAGACTGTGACTGCTATGCTAAGTTAAAGAGAGAAAAAAATAACAAATGATAGATTTTACTTATAGCTTTAGGAATTTCAAGTCACTGTAGACAAAAATCTTTAAATAGAACCCTTTAAAAAATATAGAGTTCTTTAGACGGGGAAATCCTGTGTGTTTGGATGGTGGAGGTTAGCCATGCTCTCCAAGACAAGGAGAGAACACCTGTGTGTGACGCTGATGCACACCTGGGGCCTTGGCTGTGCTGCTACCGGTGTTATCATCACAACCGCACACAATTCAGATGTATGTAGGAGGCCTAGAATACCGTTCAACATCTCAAAATGCCGACCCAGTGGTGATAATGACATGATGGTGAAGATGCCTGAGAACTATTCAAATAAAGTTATTTTGGGTAATGCGAGGGCAGGAAGAGAGATACATCTGAATTAATACGCTTGATAGAATATGTGGGATTAACACTTTAGTATAAGAAATTAAACCTGAGAAGTAAATATTTAACCCTTTTATCTTTGTAAAAGCCTATGTGCTGAAATTGACTAAAAACAAAACAAAAGAAAACACTTTAGGACTCTTCTGGGGAAAATAGCAGACTTGCGTTCCAGGCCATCTCTTCTGGCATATTTGAGAAAGAGCCTTAAAGAATAAGACATGATAACAGCAGTCACATATTCCAAAAAAGATCAGGTCTTTGTGAGAGTAATCAGTCTGATGTTTGGAGTTAGCTTGTGCAGATCTTTTGTTCTTACAAGAACTTTTGTCTCAGTACAACAATTCTTTATGTTAATGATCTTTTAAACTACCAAGTCATACCTCCGTGTTCACCCTTCTTCTCCTTTCCTAATGCCCCCATTTTAAGAACACACACACACCTCATTCATCCCTCTGTGCTATTACAAAACCCTGCAAACTCACACTGACTTTTCTCATGAAGAGTTCTATTCATAGCTCGTGTCTGCTTAGTGTATTCTGCGTGTCACCCACTGTTTTAAGAATGTGATGGTCATCAGCATACTTAATTTTCACAGCCACTTTCTCCTATAGATAATACGATTTTCTCATTTGGAAGATGAACAACTGAGACACAGAGAGTTTGAGCAATTTTCTCTGGGTCACAGAGCCAATACACGGTGAAGCCAGCATTTGATCTCTGACTTCAAAATCTATGCCCATGGCCAAAATCCTATACTCCTCCACTAGTGGGGCAGTGTTGTATTTGTGTAGTTAGTGAAAACACAATATTTAAATTACAGAAATAACACTTGCTAAGCATTAATAAACAATCATAAAATATATCAATTTTTTAAAAACTCAAACAATGATAAATATAAATTTATTGTGAAAATCTCTTATTTACTGATTCCATAGATATAGCTATTATTAAAAGTTTATTGTATACTATTTCTGAATATGTATAGATACAAAATGTATATTAAATACATCACACTAAATGAAGTCTTATGTAACTTGTGACTAATTTATTATGTCTTTTCCTAAGAAGATAGGTGGTTTTGTCTTAATTTTTGGTCCTATAGAATAGATACTACACGGTTTGGGTAGCCGTCCCACTCTTCTTGGGTGAGGAAATAGTGAACTGTATAAAATTAAGTCTCCTAGTCTTCATTTCTATAAATGTCAACTTTATTTTTTTCCAGTCTATGCTTAAGATCTTGGCATTTTCCTTGGTGCTTCTTTTTCTCTTATACCCACCCCCATCCATCACAAATCTTATACATTTTATTTTTAAATACACGCAGATATTGGCTGTTGCTTTGCATTTCCTCCCATCGCCATCTTGTCCAGGCTGTCAGTCTCTATCTTCTGGATTACTGCCATCACTTTGGAGCTTGTTTCTCTACTTTTCACTTGCAGTCAAGAGTGATCTTTCAAACCTCAATCAGATAAAAGTCGCTGTGTTCGAAGACCTGTGATGACTCTCCGTCAAACTCACTGAAACTTAGTGTTTGCCATGATCTTAAAGATGCTCCATGAGCTGGTGTCCTGTGACCTTCCTGACCTTGACCTCTAATAGTCTCTCTCCCAACTTCACATCAGTCACCTTGAAATAGTTACTGTTTCTCAAATTAATAAACACTGCTTCTCCTTAGGACTGGTACACTTGTCCTTACCGCTGCCTAGGAGCTGTCCACCTATATTTGTCTAACTTACAGCCTTATTTCTCTGTCAGGTCTCTGTTCAAATGCCACCACAATCTATTCATTGAATAAGTGGGAAACAAGCATATCTTTATCCATTCAAATAAATTTTTCGGCAGAATAAATTTACAGAAGTAAAATTGCTTACTTTTGTACTTGAGTGCAGTTGGTTTTCCTTTTAAAATCCTTTGCTATTCTCCCCTTCTCCCTCCTCCCTTGCCTATTTTATTATGACATTCTCGTGTCCCTCTTCAAAATGTCCCTGTGTTTCTGTCTGCTGTTTTTTCTGTGGGAAGCTGGCTGACTTTCTCTCCCTCCTGGAGCTCTGGAGGAAAAGCAGACACTAGGCAGCTGGTCTGATCCCTGTGGGCCACTTCACAGGCATGTGGTGTCAAGAGTGACCTTGGAGTATGACTGAGTTGTTATTAAACAATTTAATAGATGAAAGAATCCCCTCTTCACACTTTAGTCCTGTGTATTTATCTCCAGATCCCTGATACCAACTTGTAAATACTGAATACTACAAAGAAAAGTTCCCCAAATGTTTTGATTTATCACATTAGTTTAAAATTTCTAGGACATATAATTGAAATTGGAACAGATGAGAGGAATCTAAGTGTTTTCATTATCAAATAAAACCTTTGCCCATACACATCTTCAAAAAATGGCGCTTTTGTTAATCATTATCACCTTCCATTAAAAAACTGATATGATAACTGTTAATTTTACATGGTCTGTGATTTACTTTATCTCCTGGATCATTAGGATAAAATTATAAGCATGAATAATTAAGATAATAAAATTGTGACATTTTTGAACTAGAAAAGCTCATTTATTCATCTTCCTAATTTTTTGCAAAAAGGGTGCATAGCAGCTGGGTGACTCCTTGAAGGTGCACAGCTAGTTAACAAGGCAGGTGGGTCATCTGACTCCCCATATAGCGCTCGGTAGTAGCCATTGAACAGTGTCTATGTTCCAGACCCTGTGCTAAATGAAGTTCTACCTGCAAGATAATTTCCCTTCCTTCCAATTGTCCTGACACCCTGCAGTTTATTTAGATTACGTGATTTGGCCTCATATTTCTTTTGGAGCTCGTGGGATAAGGATCACCCTATTAGGGTGCTTAATTTTGTGCTAATGATCCTTCGTTCTGTCTGAAGTCTTCAGGTTGCTGTTTTTTCAAAGGAACTCTGTGCCACTTGTCCTTTTCTGCTTGCTGCATGATGTGCACATCAGTGCCTCCTGCAGCCTTCCACTTTTTAATTGCCTCTCCTTCCTAATGAAGGCTGTATCAGCTCCAGTGCTAATTGAACTTCGTCCTTCATTCAGACTGTGTTATTAAACAAATAGTCACAGTGTTTGGTCTCACTTTAATAGGAGCATTGATGTTTGCTTAACATCAAAAACTTATTAGTAATCCATTGAAAAGGCAATTAATGGAGGACATGTGGGCAAGGAAATTGAACTAGTTTGCAGCATAGGACAAAGAATGGCAAAGACACTCTGGCTTTCTACAGTTTAACTGTCTGCATCTTGGAAGTTCAAACCTGGTTGTTAAATTTTGGACTTTGAACCAAAATCAATGACATTATCATTAACGTGAAGTTGAACCTATGTGTCTGATAAAGTGAAGGGCAAGCTCATTTGTCTGTCTCTCTTGCTTCTAATCATATACTCTCTCTTTAAAACTTGCTCCCTGAGCTTTTTAGCAGATAGACTTGTATTTGTCATTATATAAACTGTCGGCAGGTAAAAAGAAGATAATACTTCACCTGCAGTTGTAACACCCAGAGATAACCACTGATAAGATTTCGGTGAGCATCCTTCTGTGCTTCTGAAGCTCACACACACATAAAAACAAAATTGGACTACATATCATATTGATTGGCTTATTGTTTATCTTTTAATCTGGAGTATGTCCTGAGTATTTTTCCTGGACAATAGAGACCTGTGTGGTCACATTCAGTGGCCTTGACATATCACCTGTCAGGACAGACTGCACTGTACTTTGCCATAATGTGGGAAGTTTATGAACAAGTGCCTCATTTAATAGTTTGCGTAGCCCTAAGTGGGCATCACAATTTGGGTGAGCAATAGAAATACTAGGAAATCACATGGACAGACTGCTCCACTCTAAAACAATTGTCCTTTGTTGTGTGAGACTGTGCGGTGTTTGGTGTTATCCGGGTAAAAATTTATATCCTTTGCAACAGCTTCTCTGAATATCAAATTTCCTTTACTTGTAATTATGCCATCAAAGTCATTAAGAAAAAACAGGAGGCTAATCAAGAAATATTCTTCTTAAGATAATGGCTTGAGGTGTGGATTTCCTTCTGCTTATACAATGGTAAGAATAAACGATACTTAAGTTCAAAGGAAAAACAAATATTAAAGATATGAAACTGGCGGTATTGGGCGATTTAGTAAAACATAGCAGAGAAAATTCCTTTCACAGTCCCTATTACATAGATACGAGAGGAGGAGAACCGATCACGGCTTACACCATTTGTTCCATGGACCTTGGATATGATGTGAAACCCATCTGTGTTAATGCGAGTAATGCATGACCAGGTCCCCAGGCAATATTTACTAAATGACTGGTGCTTCTGCCTGGCAGGGGCCCTTTTAGAAAGTGCTATAGGTGGGAAAACCTAAGAAACTAAATATACTGCTTTAGCTAGGAATATGGTGCATAAAATGTTAGTAATAGGTTTAATAGGTTAGACAGGCCATTTTTGCATGAGACCATTTCTTATATTTAAAAAAACTTAAACATTATTTCTAATAATGTCATCATAAAAGTAAGACTAAAAGATTATTGAACTTTTTTTGGAGGCTTTCACTAGAGAGCTTGATAACTGACTCTCACATTTTTAGCACTTTGCCCCTATTTGCTGTTTACTTCACTTAGGAAATTTGGTGCAATTAATTTTATTTTTATTTTTATTATTTTTATATTTTTTTAAAAATAAAAGTACAAAAACATATTAACAAACAGACACCAATTAGCATAAAAAATAGTACAATCACAACTGATCTATAGACAAGGTGACATGGTCTCAACAGTGGTTATTGCTTTATCCATTGATATCTTTGAAGTGTAAATATATGAACCCATATACAGACAGGCAAAATTGGTCAGACAATTAATCCTCTCAACAACAGAAAAACACAAAAACCAAACATCCAAAGACAGAAAACAAAACAGGCAAACAACAACAACAACAACAAAAAACCACCAATAGTTGCTGCTTTGCATATTGATATCTTCGAAGTGTGTGTTCAGGATAATACTTACAGACATATAATATTGATCAAATAACCCGTCATCAATTATTCCTTAGCATTAAGTGATATAATACAATAGTAGAACCATGTTAGCCCTCCTGCATATATGTATATTCATATATACATAGATAATTTTCTGTCTCTTTCTTTTCTCCTTTACCTTGTCCCATCTGTTCTTTGTTTTTGAACAGATTTCCTTCTTGTCTCTTAGTTTATATTCCCATGCTCGGGTTCTTACACCAGTGATACAATGTGTTGCCTGCACATGTATCGCTGATTTATTTCACTTATGAGTATGGACTCCAGTTTTGACCACTTGCCTACAAAGTCCTCAAAACTGTCTTTCTTTATAGCTGAATAATATTCCATTATATAAAAATGCCACAATTTTTTAATCCAGTCTTCTGTGGATGGAAACTTGGGTTGCTTCCACATTTTAGCTATTACAAATTGTGCTGCTATAAACATGGGTGCACATATATCAGAATGATATGATGTTTTCAGATCTTCTGGGAAAACACCCAGAAGGGGAATAGCTGGTTTGAATGGAACCTCTAGACCCAGTCCGCTGAGAAATCTCCAAACGGCTCTCCACAGTGGTTGAACCAGTCTGCATTCCCATCAGCAGTGTAATAGAGTCCCTACTTATCCACAGCCTCGCCAGCATCTGTTATTAGATGACTTTTTCATACTGGCCAGTCTTACTGGGGTGAGATGAAATCTCGATGTTGTTTTTATTTGCATTTCTCGAATGACTAAGGATGTGGAACATTTTCTCATATATTTATTTGCCATTTGTATTTCTTTATCTGAGAAGTGTGTATTCATCTCAGATGCCCATTTCTGGATTGGGTCTTTGAATTTGGACAGGTACA
>PVLD010024295.1:0-25739 GCA_004027595.1 Dinomys branickii
TGTCACCACTCCTATTCAACATAGTTCTGGAAGCATTAGCCAGAGCAATCAGACAAGAGAGAGAAATAAAAGGAATAAGGATAGGAAAGGAAGAAGTCAAACTATCACTATTTGCAGATGATATGATACTATACATGGAGGACCCCAAAAACTCCACAAGAAAACTCCTGGAATTAATTGACAAATTCAGCAGCGTAGCTGGATACAAAGTCAACATCCAAAAATCAATAGCATTCCTATACACGAACAACAAACAGACTGAGAGAGAAACTGAGGAAACCATACCTTTTACAATAGCAACCAAGAAATTGAAATACTTAGGAATCAATCTAACAAAGAATGTGAAAGATTTATTCAGTGAAAACTACAGTACTCTGCAAAAGGAGATTGAAGAGGATTTCAATAAATGGAAAAACATACCCTGCTCATGGTTAGGAAGAACTAACATTGTGAAAATGGCCATACTACCAAAACTGTTGTACAGATTTAATGCAATTCCTATTAAACTACCATTAGCATACCTCACAGATCTAGGGAAAATATGCCTCAAATTCATCTGGAACCAGAAGAGACCCAGAATAGCAAAAGCAATCCTGGGCAATAAGGACAAGTCAGGTGGAATCACAATCCCTGACCTGAAATTGTACTACAAAGCTACTGTAATAAAATCAACCTGTTACTGGCTAAAAAACGGACCTGAGGATCAATGGAACAGACTGGAAGATGCAACCATAACGAAAAACCCACTCAGCTACCTAATATTTCACAAAGAGGTCAACCAAACCTACTGGAAAAAAGAAGGCCTGTTTAATAATTGGTGCTGGAAAAACTGGCTTGCCTCTTGCCGAAAACTGAAAATAGACCCAAATCTATCACCATGCACCAAACTCAGGTCAAAATGGATCACAGACCTCAATATTAAAACAGAAACTCTAAATCTATTGGAAGAGAAAGTAGGTAAAAGTCTTGAAGACATAGGAGTAGGCATAGAGTTCATGAACAAAAATGAAACTGCAAGGGAAACACTTCAAAGAATCAATAATTGGGACCTCATCCTACTGAAGAGTTTTTGTACATCTAAAGAAATCACCAGCAAAGTAAAAAGAGAACCCACAAATCGGGAAAAAATCCTAGCTGGCTGTCCCTCAGACAAAGGACTTCTATCTAGAACATACAAAGAATTAAAAAATATGTACCTGTCCAAATTCGAAGACCCAATCCATAAATGGGCATCTGAGATGAATACACATTTCTCAGATAAAGAAATACAAATGGCAAATGAATATATGAGAAAATGTTCCACATCCTTAGTCATTCGAGAAATGCAAATAAGAACAACATCGAGATTTCATCTCACCCCAGTAAGACTGACCAGTATGAAACAATCATCCAATAACAAATGCTGGCGAGGCTGTGGAGAAATAGGGACTCCATTACACTGATGGTGGGAATGCAGACTGGTGCAACCACTGTGGAGAGCCGTTTGGAGATTTCTCAGCAAACTAGGTCTAGAGGTTCCATTCAAACCAGCTATTCCCCTTCTGGGTATTTTCCCAGAAGATCTGAAAACATCCGTATCACTCTGATATATGTGCACCCATGTTTATAGTAGTGCAATTTGTAATAGCTAAAATGTAGGAGCAACCCAAGTGTCCATCCACAGAAGACTGGATTAACAAACTGTGGCATTTTATATAATGGAATATTATTCAGCTATAAAGAAAGACAGTTTTGGGGACTTTGTAGGCAAATGGTCAAAATTGGAAACCATACTCATAAGTGAAATAACTCAGCAGTACATGAGCAGGCAACATATTGTGTCACTGGTGTAAGAACCTGAGGGTGGGAATATAAACTAAGAGACATGAAGGAAATCTGTTCAAAAGCAAAGAACAGATGGGATGAGGGAAAGGAGAAAAGAAAGAGGCAAAAATGTATGTATGTGTATATGTAGATACATATGTGCAGGAGGGCTAACATGGTTCTACTATTGTATTATGTCACTTAATGCTAAGGAATAGTTGATGACTGGTTATTCGATCAATCTTGTATGTCTGTATGTGTTATCCCGAGCATACACTTTGAAGATATCAATATGCAATGTAGCAACTATTATTGGTTTTCTGTTGCTTTGTCTATAATTCAATTGTGATCATACTGTTTTGTACTACTTTGTGTCTCTTTGTTAATGCTTTCTGGTTTCTTTTTGTTGTTGTTGTTTTTGTTGAGATGATTAATTGTTTGACCAATTTTGCATGTCTGTATCTGTGTTCATGAATATACACTTTGAAGTTATCAATCGGTAAAGCAACAGCCATTGTTGAGTCCCTGTCACCTTGTCTGTAAATCAGTTTTGATTGTACTATTTCTTATGCTACTTTGTTTCTGTTTGTTAATATGTTTTTGTTCTTTTACTTTTAAAATAAAAAAAAAAGAAATAAACAAATGTGCCAATGAGAAAAAAAATAAATCAAAGCAGGGTCACTGCATAGAGCATAGAGGAAGTTGCTAGAAAAATACAAGATCTGTTGTCAAAAGGGGAGAGAGAGAGAATGGAATGGGTCTCTAATCAAGAGCCTTGTGTATCACAATGACCACCACGTTTCAAAGGTTTTATGCAGAGCCTGTTTTACCCACCTGTATTCATGCCTCTGTCCTCTTGCTGTGTATCTGTTACTTTGTGGTTTGTCTGGCTTTTTTTTTTTTTTCACTTCCTCAAGCTGTTAAGTGCACTGCAAGATTGAATTACTTGAAATCTTCCCATTGATGAATCTTCTGTTAGAAACAGAGGTCTCAAGAGTTTCTTTTCTATTCTTTTTATCTGACAGACTTTTTTCTTGAAAAGTTTTTTTATGTTATATACTTTTTTTCATTTAAGAACATTTTCTTGCATATTTTCATTTTCATGAACACATTAACTGTGTCACTGACTTATGATCTTATTTATCTTTTCTCTGTCTAATAACTGCATGTGCTTCTAACTTAGTAATGAATACAGCCTGCTTCCTCCACATCTGGTAGAGGTCAAATGTGTTTTTTACATATTAGCTAATTTTTTAAAGTGGTAAATTCTAAAAGTTATGTATTTATCATCAACAAAGAAATGCATTAATTTGGATCTTTCAATTAATCTCAGTGAATGTTTTGTTGAACTGATTAGTATTACTAACAATTGTGTAAGTATAAAAATACATTATTAAACATTACAAATACTTATACTATAAAATAGTTTCTTTTCAAGATATCTGTTAGCTATGAGATAGAAAAAATGGTTTTTATACAATTTTTCAAATTTTTAAATAAATAAAACTAGAATCTCCCCTCCTTCTCTCTTAGACAATAATTTCAATTCTAGTGATATTGAATACATTTTATGATTTATTAAATATTCAGAAAAGATGAAGACATGCAGTAAAGACAGGGAAACATTTTTATAAGAATGACTGGGCTTTTCATATTATCTTAAGGCAATATCTAGGAGTGTTTTATAGTGTGGAGTTAAAGATCTGCATTTGGTTATGAATTTTAAAAGTCTGACATGAAAGGTTTTTGTTGTTCACTATTTCTAAGCTTATTATTAGTGATACCTACACATTTAACAATTTCAATTTCATTCTTCTATTTACTATGAAAATACCTTTGGAAAGTTAATATATAAAACTATATTTATTAATGACAATATTTATGTTATGATGTAAATCATGTATATGTAGATCACCAATTCTCATTCTGATGAAATCCCTAGTCTCAATTTAATTGACCTCGACCTTTATTCCAAATAAATTCAGAAGCAGGTAGTAGGCTGGAATACAAAGACAATCACTAGGTTAAAAGGCAATTGAAAAGGCAACATCTTGAGGTTAAAAGAGCTCAGAAAAATAAACCAAATACGAATGAGTCCTTCTGATTAGGCTCAGCATGGTCATTAAGGTAGTTCACGTCATTGTACATTCTCTGAGTACAAACCGTTAAGGATATCAGCCCAGGATGACAGCTGCAAATGCCGCTGACCAAGAAAATGTAAAGTGCTGAGGCTCAGACAAAAGTGGTAGAGAATCTACTGAACTGGAGACTAAATAGTATTGCCCGAAGGCCTTTTGAAATGTGGTAATAATGGGAGCACTCCTTCGGGCCCCAACACTTTCTGCTTTTGAGTCCGCAAAAACAGACTGACATGTATTTATTAGGTGCCTTTTATGACTTGAGAAGGACAACCTAAGTACAGGAGAAATGACTTCTGCCTTTGTTACATACAAAGTTGAAGAAATACAACAGGCAACAAGGTAAAGACCTAGCATTTCAAATAACTCAGGGAAGCCACACTAACAACACCAAAGACCTTGCTCACCCTAAAAAAACCGGGTTAGGTCAACAAACACTACACTCAGTGGGGGAGTTGCAATAACCTCTAGCAGGTAGGACTTAAGAAAAGATGTCACTAGAGAGGTGAAGCTCAAGTCCCATACAGAACCTAGATTGTAACAGAATGGGGCCACAATTGGAACATTAAACTTCTAGGAAAAAGGCTATAAACAATATTAAATCATCTGGATTGTGCTGTTTTTGTTGTTGTTTGTTTGTTTCTTAGTTTTTGTTAGTTGAACATTCATGTTGGGAAAATTAGTAGGAAAACTGGCACTTAGATTCTGCTAAGTGTTTTTGATACATTCTGATATGAGACTAACATTTATTTGTGCTGTAGACATTTCAGTGTTTGAGCTGGAAAATTTCCAGTAGATTTACTTAGTGAGTAAAAACTTTCATTTGATCACAAAACAAATTTATCACCATTGTATTTGCATTTCTATCCATCCCCTTCTGTTTCCCCATGCTATCATCTCTAGTTATAATCTTCCCTTAGTAGAACATCTCTTGCCACTGTCCCCAAACAGGAAATTCAGGATAATGAAAAAAGTTAGATAGAAATGGATGGTACAATA
Source organism: Dinomys branickii (assembly GCA_004027595.1). Taxonomy (NCBI): domain Eukaryota; kingdom Metazoa; phylum Chordata; class Mammalia; order Rodentia; family Dinomyidae; genus Dinomys; species Dinomys branickii. Next base: position 4,941 of record PVLD010024295.1, read on the forward strand.
ACAACTAATGACAGTATCATGATTTTAACTTTTTTATTTTAAAAGTAAAAGAATGAAGATGTATTAACAAATAGAGCCATTTACAAAGTAGCACAAGATAGTACCAGCAATACTGAATTACAGACAAGGTGACAGGGAATTAGACATGGCTGTATTACATATTGATAACTTCAAAGTGGTTACTCAAAGAAATATAGACATCCATAATTGATCAAATAATTAATCATTAACTGATCCTTTCAATAAAGTGATAGAAGTCAGTAGTACAACTATGCTAGCTGTCCTGCATATACACATATACATACTTTCCACTTCTTTATTTTCTCTTTTCCCTCATCCCAATTGCTCCTTACTTTTGAGCAGTTTCCTTTCATTTCACAATGTTTATCATATCTCCTAATTTTTGTTTACTCTGTCAGGTTCTTACAGTAGTGAGACAATATGCTGCTTACACATGCAGGTCTGATTTATTTCACTTATGAGTATGGTTTCTAGTTCTGACCATTTACCTATAAAGCCTTGAGTTTATATTTCTTTATGGCTGAGTAATATCAGCTATAATTATATAATATTATTATATAAAAGTGACCTTTTTAATTAAATCCTCAGTGGATGGACATTTGGGTTGCTTCCATGATTTAGCTATGACAAATTGTGCTGCTATAAACATGGGTGCACATATATCGCTGTGATATGATGTTTTCAGATCTTCTGGGAAAATACCAAGAAGGGGAATAGCTAGGTTGAAAGGAACCTCTAGACTTAGTTAGCCAAGGAATCTCCAAACTGATTTCCACAGTGGTTTCTCCAACTGCATTCCCTCCAGCAGTGGAGAAGAGTTCCAATTTCTCCACAGCCTCACCAACATTTATTATTGGTTGATTTCTCAATGCTAGCCATTCTTACTGGGGTAAGATGAAACTTGAATGTTGCTTTAGTTTGCATTTCTCAAATGGCTAATGATGTTGAACATTTTCTCATGTATTTATTTGTCATTTGTATTTCTTTACCTGAGAAGTGTATATTCATCTCAGATGTCCATTTTTGGATTGGGTCTTTGAAGTTGGGGAGGTTCATGCTTTTTAATTCTTTTTATGTTTCTGATAGAAGTCCTTTGTCTGAGGGACAGCGAGCTAGGACTTTTTCCCAATTTGTGGGTTTTCTTTTTGCTCTGCTGGTGATGTCTTTAGATGTACAAAAACTTTTCAGTAAGATGAGGTCCCAGTTGTTGATTCTTTGAAGTGTTTCCCTTGTGGTTTGATTTTTGTTCATGAACTCTCTGCCTACCCCTAAGTCTTCAAGATTTTTACCTACTTTCTCTTTCAATAGATTTAGTGCTTCTGTTTTAATATTGAGATCTGTAATCCATTTTGACTTGAGTTTGGTGCATGGTGATAGACTTGGGTCTATTTTCAGTCTTTGGCAATTAGCAAGCCAATTTTTCCAGCACCATTTATTAAAGGGCTGTCTTTCTTCCAATGAATTTGTTTGGCCCCTTTGTCAAAGATTAGGTGGCTGAGTGTGTTTGTGGTTGTGTCTGCATCTTTCCAACTGTTCCATTGATCCTCAGGCCTGTTTTTTCATCAGTACCATGTTGATTTTATTATAGTAGCTTTGTAGTATAGTTTCAGGTCAGAGGTTGTGATTCCACCTGACTTGTCTTTGTTGCCTAGGATTTCTTTTGCTTTTCTGGGTTTCTTCTGGTTCCAGATAAATTTAATGAATGTTTTCTCTAGAACTGTGAGGTATGCTAATGATAGTTTAATGGAAATTGCTTTGAATCTGTATAATTTTGGTAATATGTCCATTTTCACAATGTAGGTTCTTCCTATCCATGAACAAGGAATATTTTTCCATTTATTGAAGTCCTCTTTCATCTCTTTTTACAGTGTGCTGTTTTCATTGAATAGATCTTTTACTTCTTTTGTTAGATTGATTCCTAAGTATTTGAATTTCTTGGATGCTATTGTGAAAGTTATGGTTTCCTTAATTTCCCTCTCAGTATTTTTGTTTTTTGTGTATAGGAATGCCATTGATTTCTGAATGTTGATTTTGTATCCAGCTACATTACTGAATATGGCGATTAACTCAAGGAGTCTTCTGGTGCAGTTTTTAGAGTCTCCGATGTAAAGTATCACGTCATCTGCAAATAGTGATAATTTCACTTCTTCCTTTTCTATCCTTATTCCTTTTATTTCTCTCTTGTCTAATTGCTCTGGCTAATGCTTCCAGAACTATGTTGCATGGCAGTGGTGACAGTGGGCATCCTTGTCTTGTTCCTGACTTTAAAGTGAAAGCTTTTAGTTTTTGTCCATTTAGTATGATGTTTCCTGTGTGTTTGTCATAAATAGCTTTGATAAGATTGAGGTAAAGACCATCTATTCCTATTTTCTGTAGGGTTTTTATCCTGAACACATGTTGGACTTTGTCAAAAGTTTTTTCTGCATCTATTGAGATGGTCATGTCATTTTTGTCTTTGACTCTATTAATATGGTGTCTAACATTAATTAATTTGTGAATATTGAACCACCCCTGCATTCCTGGAATGAATCCAACTTTGTGATGTTGTAATATTTTCTTTATGATTTGCTGCATTCTATTTTCTAGTATTTTATTGAGTATCTTTGCATCTATCTTCATTGGGGAAATTGATCTGTAGTTCTTTCTTAGTTGGGTTTTTCTCTGGTTTTGGTATCAATATAATACTTGCCTCCAGAAATGAGTTAGGGAGAATTGCTTTCTTTTCAATTTCACTGAAGAGTTTCAGAAGTGTTGATATTAAATCTTCTCTGAATGTTTTACAGAATTCTGCTGTGAATCCATCACGGCCTGAGCTTTTCTTTGTCAGTAAGTTTTTAATCACATTTTCAATCTCATAATTGATATTGGGTTGTTCAGGATTTTTATATCTTCCTGATTCAACTTTGGTAATTTGTACATATTTCAGAATCTGTGGGTTTGTTCTGAGTTTTCTATCCTATGGGAGTAATGATTTTCATAGTAAGTATTACCGATCTTTTGAATTTCTGCTTGATCTGTACTGATTTCTTGTTTTTCATTCCTTATTACATGTATTTGAGTTTTTTCCTGTGATTTTTTATAACATTGGCTAGGGGTTTATCAATTTTATTTATTCTTTCAAAGAACCAAATCTTTGATTTATTTATTATTTGTAGTGTTTTCTTCATCACAATTACATTAATTTCTGCCCTGATCTTTATAATCTCCTCTCTTCTTGGGTTTGGGCTTGACTTCTTCTTTTTCTAAAAGTTTGAGGTGCAGCAGTAGGCTATTTATTTGTTCTCTGTCTGTTTTCCTTATGTGTGAGTTATCACTATAAATTTTCCTCTGAGGACTGCGTTCATAACATCTCACAGATTCTTGTAAGTTGTATGTGCATTTTCATTTGTTTATGGGTATTTTTTAATTTCTTCTTTAGTTTCTTCTGGGCCCACTGGTTGTTCAGGAGGTTGTTGTTTCATTTCCTAGTGTTTTTGGAGTTTTTGGAGTTCCTTTTGTCATTAATTTCCAATTTCATTGTACTGTGGTCAGATAATATGCATGGGATAATTTCAGTTCTTTTGCATTTAGGTAAGTATACTCTGTGGGCTAGAATATGGTCTATTTTAGAGAATGTCCCATGTGCAGCTGAGAAAAATGTGTATTCTGATATTATGGGGTGGAACACTCTGTATATATCTACTAAGTCCACTTGTTTGCAGATTTGGTTCAAGTCTGTTATTTCTTTGCTGATTTTTTTTGTCTAGTTGACCTATCTCTTTGTGTCAAAGGAGTGTTAAATTCCCCCATTACAATAGTGTTATTAATTATTTGGTTTTTCACACCTGTTAATATTTGTCTTATATAGTTTGGTGCTCCCATGTTTGGTCCATACATGTTTATAATTATTATCTCTTCCTCTTGCAGTTTTCCCCTAACAGGTATGTAGCGACCTTCTTTATCCTTTTGTATTGATTTTGGTTTGAAGTTTACATTGCCTAGAAACATAATGGCTACCTCTGCTTTTCTCTGGGATCCTGTTTCATGGAAAATTGTTTTCCATACTTTGACTTTCAGTCTGTGGATTTCCTTTGAGTAAAGTGTGTTTCCTATATACAGCATATTGTGGGATTTTGTTTCTTAATCCATTCTGCCAGTCTGTTTGTTTGGACTAGTGAATTGAGGCTGTTTACTTTAATGGTTATAACTGATACATGTTGGCTTATATTTGTCATGTTATTTACTTTTTCTGTTTGTTTTCTACTTTTCTACCTGTTTAATTGCTTGCTCTGCTTAAGGGTTCCTTTGTATTGTTGTTCTTGAGATTATGGTCTCTGTGTGTTATATCTTTTAGTATTCTTTGTAAGGTTGGTCTGGCACTCATGAAATTCTTCAGTTGTTCTTTGTCATGGAAATATTTTATTTCTCCATTAAATTTAAAGGAGAGTTTTGCAGGATACATCAATCTTGGTTGGAAGCTATTTTGTCTCAGGACCTGTAATACTTTGCTCAAGCTCTTCTCTGCTGGATGGCTTGTGTTGAGAAGTCTACTGTGATTCTGATAGGCTTTCCTTTATAGGTGATCTGGTTCTTTTCTCTAGCAGCTTTTTACTGGATATCTGGGGTCTTGATTATTATATATCTGGGTGTAGTTTTATTTTGGTTATGGATGGTTGGGGTTCTATATGCCTCATTTACTGTACAGCAGAATCTTTTTCATGCTTGGGAAATTTTCTGATATTATTTCTACAAATACAATTTTTATGTCTTTTGTGTTGCCTCCTGCTGTTTCATTTATTCCTATTAGTCTTATGTTATTTCCCTTTGCCTCAGCTTACAGGTGTTGAACTGATTTTTCCTGGATCCTTGTTGATTTTAAGAGGGTCTTCCTTTAAAATCATTAGCTGCTATGCTGTATATGAGATTCTATCTTCAGCTTCATTCAAGCAGTTTTGCCAGCTTTCAATGGAAGTTTTGATTTCCTGGATATCTTTTTTAATCTGTTCCATGCATTCCAGTTCTCTCCTGTATTGTTCATTTTATGTTTCCATCATTTTCCTATGCTCATCTATTTTAGATAGATAGATAGATAGATAGATAGATACAGATAGATAGATATAGATATCTTCTTTAGATATGCTGAGCAGTTCTGTTATTTTTGATGTCATTTATTTTTTACTTGGGCAATTATTTCTGCTCTGATTTCTTCTATGGCCTAATGGAGTTGCTTCTTTATGTCAATTGCAATGATTTCAGAGATTTCAGGTATATGGCTTCCAAGTTCTCCTATATCAGAGTCTTCTGGACTTGTAGGTGGAGTTGAGTTCTGAGATTGCATTTTGCTCCTGCATGCTGTCATTTTGGATATATGATGGAAAAAGCTAATCCCCAAGATATCCAGGCAGCTTATGGAAGGTCTCTAGGGACCCTAGCTTAACTGCATATCAGGCTTATCTCAAAATGGTAGAGGGCAGTGGACCATTGGGCCTGGGATCTCCAGGCAATTGGTGGGGTGCACAGCTCAGACCACAGCTGCGATGGTGGGAGAATGCTGGCCTTTGGTATCAGGGTCTCCAGGCCATGGATGGAAAGTGTGTGGGTGTCAGTCATGAACCCAGTGGTGACCACATGGGGCCACTGATCCAGGATCCTCAGGTAGCTGATCGAAGGAGGGCGGCCTCACCTCCCAACTGAGAGGTCCACAGAGCCCGGAGCTGCTCATGTACAGCTGTCCTGTCCACTTCCCTGTCTGAAAGGAGTGGGCAGAGCATATGTGCAGGCTTTACCAAGCAACAGAGAGGGCTACAGAGATGGGGCCACTCCAGTGCCACTTCCCTGGGCCTGCACTGCTTTCCTGTCTCAAAAGCCATGATTTTAGCTTTATAAGCATTTTCACATCTATTTCAAGTATTTAGTCTTCTTAAAATTCAGAATGGGCTTTATTATCCTTCATTGTAAATAAAGAGGGTTAAAAAAGAAAGGCTATTTTATTGTCTATTAAGTATGATTACCGTTATTGCGGCAAACTCGTATTACTGGACATCAGGGTGCCCAGGGGTCTCTTCCAGACTCTTCTTGCCATGTCAAAAGAGCTGGACAAGACAAGTGAAAAACGTAGAAATTTTACACTTATTGATGGGAAGAAAAGGGAGAAATGTTCTGAAAAGAAAGTACTCCATGAGCAAGAATCAATTAAAGCAGAAGTTTGCCCGGCAGGCCCGGCTGCTAAAAAGACTCATAGTAGCCATCAGCTTAATGATCACAGTTTTTATGAACCCATTTGAATGTCATATATAGGGTAGCCTATCAAAAGTCTGCTTAATCTTCTGTCAGAAGAATTAAAGATAACATTTTCTGAGTGGTATCAGGTACAGGGCTCAGAATCTCTTCTGCATGTTTGTCCTAGCTGTGATTGAGAGGTCATACCTGCTTGCAGAGCTGGTTTGCCACACTCTAGTCTCCTGCCTCAGCAGGACAGCTACAGCCAATATTACGATTTGATTTGTGAGAAAGAATGGTTCTCTTGTCATTCATTTATTCGTTTTTTTTTCAATAACTACATGTTGAACACTCATCATGCTCAATAAAATCTAGATTGGAGCAGAACAGCATCACAAGCACAGAATTTAATTTCTGGGAGACGCGCTATAAACAGTGTTATACAGTCTGGATTATGTTTTTATTGTTTGATTTTTGTTTCTTAGTTTTTGTTAGACACTGTTCCAAGTTACAAACAAATAGTAGTTAAAAAGATAGATTTCTTTCCACCTTTTAACAAAGATTTTCCCATAGTTTATAGTTGTCAGACCCAAACTTTTTGATAATTTTCAATGTGTGTTCTTTCTACAATCCTAACTGAAATCCACACATGTATTCGGTTGAATACTTTCAGTGGTAATTTAGGAATCCACTTTAATCTAGGGAAAGTGAAAAAAAAGTTTTCCTAAAGTGAAATCTCCAAAACGTGCTTTGATTATGAGTAAAGTCATCAAGATGCTCATGACAAGAAAAAAAATGTCCAGGACAATCTCAGCTGCCAAGAATGGACCCTATTTTGTTTCCATAGTTGTATAACCAAAGAAATGCGTGCTCAGCTGCAGTTTGTTATGTATCTGGCTCTTACTGTGTTCCCTCTTTAATATGGAAAGGTAGGGGCTGGGGATATAGCTCAGTGGAATAAGTGCCTGCCTGGCAAGCACAAGGTCCTGAGTTCAATCCCCAGTACTGTAAAAAAAAAAAAAAAAAGGAAAGGTAGAGTGCAAAAAGAAATGGTACTGTGATTCAAGTAACATAAAACATATAAAAATGAAGAGACTTTCCTATATATACGTACATCAGAACAATAATTCTAGACATGTTCTTAAAATAATTTCACTATATCAATGTCATGTGAGATAAATACTAGTGAAGATGGGAAGGAGAATAAAAAAGATTCAAGATATGCTATTTACATGTATCTACCCTCTAAGAAGAAAGCTTCATGTTTTGCAAACATACTAATAAAATTTTTTAAATGACAGAATCATCTTCCACATAACTAAGATTCACTTAAGGGATTATTTCTGCTGAGTAAACATATAGAAAAACCTGCACTTTATTATCTCAGTTATTCCAGCAAGATCACATCTAGAGTTAGATGCATGGTTCAACAACTTGGATGCATTAGCATAGTTGGATTATTAATCATGAGTGTCAAGTCCTTTCTGCTAATTAACCTTAATTGAGCTCTCTGTTACAGAAGCACCATTTCCAATGAAGCAACTTACTGACGATACCAAAATAACAGAGCATAGTAAAACCCAAGATTAACATTACTTCTTATTCTCAATATCAATGCCTAATGAACTTTACCATCACAGAAACGTTTATATCTTCTATAAAAGTTTAAAAATTACATATAATAAAAATTGTAGACTGTATAAAATTTACATAGTAAATGATTTAGGGAAGCATTTTTGACACAACATATGTGTCTTCATTTTATATTTATTTAGAAAGCAAGTAGAATATATAATTTTTTTTTTAAATACGAATTTTCAAAAATTCAAAAATTAAAATTTCATATTAGCCATTAGTTAACATGCTTCTGAAAGTAGTCATGCTTGAAACCAAATCTTTTTCATTTATGTTCAATATTATTTCTAACAGTACCACAAAATGTCCATTAGGACAGAATTCTGTTGAAATAGGAAGCTTCATTAATCTGCCCTGAGAAATGTAGTGCAATGAAGTCTAAACTTGATAACCAGAGAGCACTTAAAATATTCAATGGGCTATTTATTAAAAAGCAAATCCAGAAGAAATAAGCTTTAATTCCAATGAACAGAATTTTTGGGTCTTAAAATGGCCAGAAGGCTGCTAGTATTAATAAGCTTTGTCAAATTCATTTTCAGACATGCGTGGCAGAGCTGTACTATTTTTCTGTTCATGTCAGTTTCTGTCAAGAGGAGAGCTCAGATACCTTGGGGAAAGCTTTGTGAAGTGCAAGTTTATGAAAATAAAGTGGCAAAGACAGATGTTTAGCATATTCAACAGGAAAAGGAAACCCTTGAAGAATCTTGAGATAAATTAAAACAGTGAAAATATTAGAGAAAGGTTTAACCACTAATATGAAATTCAGAAAAAAATATAAAATACAAACATTCATGACAAAAGTACTAGAAGCTCAGGTTAAAATCAGTATAGATAAGGATTCATATAGTCTGAATGAGGGAAGGGAATGAGATAATTTGCTCATTAAACCATTAATTGATGCTACATTTATAGAAACAATATAAAAACAAAGCAATGGGTTATATTGCATTTGATAGTAATACCTGCAGAAAACACACTTGTCTATAGGATCTTAGTGAAATAGGATATGGAAAACATTTCTCTTTGTTAGCTAAGATACAGGTTTAAATTGTAGTTCTGCCACTTAACAGCTGTGTGGCCAAGGACCAGTCATTGAAGATCTCTCACTCATAAGTGGTTCTGTAGTGCTGGACAGAAAGGTAGCCACTGTCCATATGTGACTACTGGACACTTGACATCTGGATAGTGCAACTGAGAAACCGAACTTTTAATTCTAATTTTAATTTAAATAGTAATATATTAGGGGGAGTAGGTAGAGAGTAAAGGTGTGGAAGACTTTACCAGGGGGCATTAAGTTATAGTAAGATAAGATTAAGAAGTCCTGCTGTGCTTTTACTCAACAAAAACAACTTACTGTATATTTTTAAGAACTGGAAGAATATATTTTAAAAGCTTAAATATTTTCACTGTAAGTAAATGATAATTTTTTTTTTTTTTTTTTTTTTTTGCGGTACTGGCGATCAAACTCAGGACCTTGCGCTTGCTAGGCAGGCGCTTATTCCACTGAGCTATATCCCCAGCCCCATAAATGATAAATATTTAAAGACAGGTATGCTTATCTGACTTAAACACTTCACAAGGGATAATATATTAAAATATTACATGATGTTCCATTAATATCTACATTTTTATATTTGTGCATCAATTAAAAGTAAATTTTAAAAATAAATTTATAATAACAACACTTTGTTAATAGTATCTTAATAGTGTATTATATTACACAGGGCAGTCTCAGTCAATTTTCCCTTTATTTTCAGTTGTAAAGGAGAAAATCCAACTCAAAGTACAAACAATACAGGAAATTTATTGGCTGATTTTAACACAAAAGTTCAGATGTTGGAAGTTGTCAAGTCTAGTTCAATCAAAGTTCTCTATTTTTCCAATACCTCTACTTGTATTATTTGTAACTATTTATTGATTTTATAATCATGAAGATATACTTTCATCTAATTTTTCTCAGTATATTTACTTCTGAAGGAAGTATTCTATTGTTTCTCTCCATAAATATTCAATATAAAAGCCATACAGGCAAATGATTTTCAAAAGCTGGTGGTGCATAAATGAAGAAGAAAGCAATTTCATGTACTTTTCATAGTAGTGTAAGTGTTCAAAGCCTTTTTGTAAGGCAATCTGACAGTTTATCAGATGTCCATACACTAAAGCTTAAGAACTCCACTTTTAATTAGCTAAAGGAGTTACAGGGAAAAAAGGTGTTTGTTCAATGATGATTCCATGTTAAAGAGCCTAGATGCCATGCCAAAAATATATATAAAAGTCATATAAACTAACGCATATCACTTCAGGGCTTGAAATCTAGCATGGGTGGTGGTGTTTCTGTGCATTGCTAGAGTTTCTCATTAATACATAACTGATACAGGAAACAAGTTCTATTTCACTGCCAGGAGTACCCCAATCAGTAGACACCCACTCCTACTTTTGCCTGCCTACTGTATAATGCATACCTGATCTGTGGGAAAGAGTGAAAGATCTTTGTTTTTGAAACTATCACTACTGAACAGTACTTCCTGACTAAGTAATCAGAATAGGAAGTGCAACATCCAGTCCTCCTGCTGCAGGGGCAACCGTCCCCCAGCTACACATGTGAGGCACGCTCCCCCAACTTCCAAAGGCTTTGTGACAGGAGCTGCATTGCAGTTCAGCTTTCCTGCTACTGGGACTCAGCTGACACCCAGTGTTTAAAGAAGAGGCTTATTTTCACTCACCATTTCAGAGGTTTCGGCGCATGGCAGCGGACTCAAAGGCAGAAATATTCCAGCAGAAGGCAGACTGAGGAAAGCTGCTCCACTCGTATTATCTGGAAAGCAGAGAGCAGGGAAAGAGCCAGAAAGCGCCAAGAAATTAGGCCCAGCATCCCAAATCTAGCCCCACAAACCAGTTACGCATTCAGGTATGGACTCATCAATGGGCTGAGTGAGTAGTCCACTAGTTTTGGCCCCAGGCTCCAGTTCCATAGAAGCCGATATCTCCATGAACTAGTGGGGCAAGATGATTCAAGTGCTTTGCATTTATTGTGCACTTTATTATTATTACATTATAAAATATAATGAAGTAGTCATATAATTTACCATATTGCAGAGTCAGTGGGACCCCTGAGCTTATTTTCCTGCAACTAAATGTTCTCATCTGGGAGTGATGGGAGAGAGTGATACCCCGCATGTTCCTTGTGTTCAGTATAATCTATAATCTTATTTTGGTTGCTGTCATTGCAGAAAACCCTGCTTTACACAGATAAGATGCTGTAGATGGGAGCAGGCTTTTCTGTGCTCTTTTTTTGGTCAATCTCAGGATATTCTGCCCTGACTTCAATCCAGAACTAATAGAAACTTGAAGCTGTTCCACACCTGCTTTTAGAGCCATTGTCATTTGCAGTCTTAAACAGTTGGTGCTTTACTAGCATAGATAAAATTGTTTCACCTGCTACTGATAGATAGTTCCTGGATCTACCCCCTCCCATTTTGGGGGTCTATTTTAATTTTCCCAAATTCTTTTGAACGCTAATGTAGGTGATCATACATGAACGGAGAGAAATAAGGTTGTTACAGTTTATGTCTAGATGCACCAAAAAGCTTCATGTATTCATAAATCAGGCTTTTGGGAGAGATATGGGTGTGTAGTACTGATGGGGTTGATGCAGTTCTGGGTGTACATGATGGACTTACTGAAGAGGGAGATCCACCCTAGGTGTGAGTGGTGCCAACCAATAGGCTTATAGCTTGCATGGAATAAAAAGGGGGAAGGAAGGAAGTCCCCTTGCTTCTTGCCTGCCACGCCATAAACTGTTTCACAGCTGCCACGCCCCTCTCCCGTGATGCTCTGCATCGGAACCAGTGAACTATCAGCTGAACCCTCTACAAAATGTGAGTTAAAATAAACCTCTTTTTTTTACCTTGTCAGTGTTAGGTATTTTGTCTCAGCACTGTAAAGGCCCTGGTTCAGTATCTTTCAAAACTTCTCCTGATTTTTGAAACATATCAAAAATTCCAATGCTCACTTATCACACCCATAATTAAAGTTTGTCTTTGAGTACAGTCACTTTATCTGCTAACTTGAACACACTTGCCATTCTGCTCTGAGGTAACAACCTGACTTTGCTGAGCAGGTTGAATATGTCACACCAATAAGCAAGTTTTGTGATTCATTTTGTGTCACTGAAATGTGCTGCCAATGGCAACTGTTTTTATAAAAGAAACTCTGGAGTGTCTCTCAGAATTGAGGAACCATGGCTAGTGATCTATTTTTAGAAAGTCATCTCACTTCTGTGTCTAAGAGAACACATGTGCTCTGCATCCACCTCCCTACAGAGCTGTCTAGAAAGATGTAAGTTAAGGGGTTACATTTTAACGTGGTTGATAATTTTATTCACATTTTACAAAACATTGTTAAGTTCAGGTAACAATTTTGGCTAGCCAGCATTTCTCTATGGATAAAATAGAGCACAGACTCAAAATTCAAAAAGTGATCTCTTTGATCTGAGTAATGAAACCAGAGAGCCATCTAGTCATGGCAGCACTTCTGTGCATATGCTGACACAAAATGACCAATAAGATTTTCTGACATGTAACTACTCAAAGGTTTGAGTAGCTTTGTCACTGTGCTGTTGATTGTCAACAAAAGTATATCACGCAAAAACAGGTGTTGTCTCATTGTCAACACCAACTTCAACCTGGATTAGGTATTCTGATGACTCATTCGTTCTAACAATTGTGCCTCAATATCCTCTGCTTCATCAATTTATCCAGACAAATGAGAAGCACATGCCATTCTTAAATGTCACAACACATGTCCTCAGAAGAAGTCAGGTCCAACTCTTTACCAGTATCAAATGGCTTCTCAGCTCTAGCAATGCAGTTAGTGTCTTAGAATGATGTTCTCAATGTAGACACATGTGATGAGTGTTGGTCTTCAATAATTGTTTTTGGGGCTGGGGTGGAGCTCAGCAGCACAGTGCCTGCCTCGCAAGCATGAGGCCCTGAGCTCAACACCTGCTACCAAAAAAAAATTGCTTTAGTTCTCTGCGTTCACTATTTTCCCTTTGGAAAATCTCCAGAGACTTGTCTTTCAGTGCAGAGTACTTAGTCTCCATGTGGCAATGCACTTTGGAAAGGTGCATGGCTATATTGGGTAGTTGCTGCATGCTACATAAACCAAGCTTGGAGAATGTAAATCACCCATTGCAATGAATCATAACATAGGTAAGATTCTTGGTATTTTCTTTCAGATCTTCTCATTGACAGTCTTAGAGTTTTCTGCTGTCTCATCATTCATCTTCCCTGTTTTCTAAAGAAGCTCTCCAGTGATTTTTTAGGTTAGTCACGGCCTTGCCAAAATTGTGACTGAGACAAGTGTGCAGTGTGGGAAAGGGGCGCAGATGAAAGTGGTAAATAAAATAATGGATACTCCACCCTTTCTTCTTGTTGAGCCAACCTTTTAAATAGTGATAATAGTCATACTATCAACTTCTTGTCTCAGATCAAGGTCCGGTTTAAGCAGTATCTTACTTTTGGTAACAAGTTGATGCGTGTATATATTCATATACATATGAATTCTGATAAATCTATCTTTTAAAAATGAGGGAAATTACTGTGTGTTGACATTGATCTCTAAATAATAGAAAACAAAAAAGTAAAAAAAATATGATTCAATTTGTGGTATGTATATATGACCATACACATTTAAATAAATGAAAATGTTTTAGGAATATACACTTAAAGGTGTCAGCCATCACTACTTTCCTGAACAACAGTAGAAATAAGGGAAGCAGTAAGAGGAAATTGCTCTGTTTTACTCTAATTCAGTTTTAAATGTTGACAAGAAGAGTACTGTCATATTATTACTTTTTAAAACTAATTAAAAGTTCATTTGGAAGAATAAACGTGTAAAAACATCCAGACAAATTGTGAAAATAAATAGCAATGAACCAGACAAGAATTTTCCTACTAGACACTAACATAGTGTTTTTGAAAAAGCTGAAGTAGATGGACTAATGTGTTCATAAAAAAATTCAGCTATACATGTCAATTTAGTAAATCAATAAAGGTTTAATTTAATTTTAGTAACATGCTATTTAACAAACACTATTGAAAAACAAAATCATTTTGAAACAAAATTGACAGCTGCGTCTCACCGTAGACTAATGTAAATTTTAGATTTATAAAATATTTAACAATAAAAACAAAATCAGTAGAGGGAAATACAATTCATTACTTTAATTATTTGGGGTTTGGAATTATTTCTCAACATATAATTCAAGCCAAAAACTAGAAAAACATTAAAAGTTACATGGTGTGACTACATAAAAATTAAAACGTTCTGGATGGAAAATAAGCAATTACCATATATAACTTTAAAGACAGAAAACAAACTCATTAAAAGTATTTACAACATGAATAATAAAAAATTAATGCAAAATACAAAGAGTTCTTACAAATCACTGAGTAAAAGAAGAACTTGCTAACGGAAGAGGTAGCAAATGGTATGTGTTCACATTAAGATATCTTCAACTTTCTCATCATTGCAGTTACAAATCCCGTATTTTGAAATCAGTAATCCCGGTAAGACCTCTTGTTGTATAAACCATGAATGATGCTCAACGTACATGCATGAGCAAAGTTAAGTTATTCTAAATTTTCAAGAGGAAATTTAACTGTTGAAGCCTTTTGCTTAACACACATACATTCATCATTGTTCCCTGTAAAAGCCTACACTGACAACAGAATTTTTTTCAAGAGAAAAATTTCCTCTGGTCACTCTGTATATTTCATATCAGAAAGTTAATAGCAAACATCTTCTCCTGAAGGACGTCTTCTTGAATTTGGCAAACAGAGATGCTGCCCTGGGATCCTGGAAACCAACACAAAACTTCACTTTAAACATTCCCATCTGGAAAGACAGAAAGAACACATCTACATCTGTTCAACACACTCATTTCTTTGTTGTTCGACAAGACGCCTAATGAAGAATGTTTTTGATAGTTACTGAATTTGGTCAGTACAAATCACCAGTTTGTAGGGTTTGCTTGAGTAGACATGACTTGCTACTCAACATTTAATGTAGTAAGAAATACATTAATTAGCATGGAAGGCAAGCTCTGGCAGAAAACCAAATTATGATTCAACTACTTTTTAAGCTCAGACCACATGTCAAGCAGTGTTCCAAGGAGTGAGGTAACTGTGGAACAAAAGGGCTCTCAACGGTTTTTGAGCTCGGCCATTTTGGGCAGAGACTGACTCCGTAGAGGGATATCAGCAAGGAGAATATAAAATGTGATGGTACAGAGTTGCACTGATGCCCAGGAGAAATAGGTCAGCTCAGTCTGCAGCATTTATTGTAGTGTTTTATTTTTCACAGTAATGTTTAAAAATACATACCGTATTTGTAAAACCATGAGTAACCATGTGCCCAGGCCCTTTGTAAATCCTTGGTATCTATTATTTCATTTGAGACTCATGGTAACCCTAAATTGATAGGTATAGTTCTAGATATAGATAGATGTTCGTATAATTACATTTTGATAACTTGTTTTTATCCCATGTTCCATAATTGAATTTGGACAAGAACCTATAACTTGTTATTTGGACACTCAATATCGTTTTTTATTTTTCGTTTTTTATATCTCCACCTCAGCACCCATGTCAAAACCCCTCCAATTGCTAGCAATCACCACTGTCAAAAAGTGTTGTGTATTTATATAAAAATTTAACTTTTAATACTAAATTTATTTTTAAATAATATACTAACTTGTAACATTAGTTTTTACTTAGTGACAGAAATTTGAAGAGTATTTTTTCCCACATCATAGTATGTAGGACTTCCTCATTGTTTTTGAAGAATTGCATCATTTTTATTGAGTGAATGAGATATTTCATTGAATCTTCTCCATATGGATTAGCACTTAGAGTGTGTATTATTTTTCTCTGTAATAAAGAGTTGGAGAAAATCACTTTGCCTATATATCTTTACACACATATGGGCACATTTCCATGAAATATATTCTTATAAGAGTAATTACTGATCATAAAAAGTCATTTATAAATTATAGATAATATCAAGTTACATTTCAAATCACTTCATCAAGTATAGCTCTGATAACATTTCTACATATTTGTTATGGTTGATACATTGTGTCAACTTGGGGAGTCTAGAGGTTTGGCTGAGTGATTCAGCAGGAAGCCAAGGTGCTTACTTTTTGTACAGATCCTGAGCCTGTGGAATTGGAGGGCATGGACACTGTGTGAGAGCTATGCCCCCTGGGTGGGGGTAGCCGGTTTACAGAGTAAGAGCAGGAGAGAGGCTGCTTGCAGCCATTCCTCCCTTTTCCTTGTTGTCTTGCTGTGCTCTGCTGCCATGAACATTTGCCCTGTGCCATGTGCCACTCTGCCTCTGAGCCAGCCACGTATGGACTGAAACCCACAAACTATAAGCTAAATAAACCTTTCCTTCCTTCATTTTGGCTGTTGGGTATTTTGTCTCAGCAACAAGAGAAAAGTAACAAAGACAATATTTTAGGCAACATTTTTAGTATTAATTGTTTTGTTGCCATTATGAAAGATTTAAATTGTATTTCTCTTATTTCCAATGTATGTATGTATGATCAAATACTTTTTTCTCCTGTGAATCTTGTGTGTAGATCCTTTACTCAATTCTATTGACTTATGAGAGTTCTTTATATGTTTTGAATCTTTTTTCACTTCTTTTTTATTTTAAAGATAAAAACACTAACAAAATAACAATGAAGACAAAAACAAAGCAACATAAAAACAAAAAAAAAGATACATGACTTCAAAACAAAATGATATGAATTAGTAATGGCTGCCACATTACATACTTTCATCTTCAACAAAGTTGCTTTGTCCACCAGGTGTAAGAATGTAAGACTGATCAAACAATCAAAGATAGTAACAAGTAATAAAAAAAAACTGGAAATGAAGGATAGCAGGGATAGGTATATTGCTGATGTCTGTGGTTTATTGAAAGGAATAGTCAATGTTTAAATTTTTCTTTTTTCTGGACCAATTTTGCATGTGGATATCCAGTAATCAGAATTACTGATCTGAAAACAATAATATGCGCTATAAGAGCCATTGTTGAATTCCTATCATCTTATATGGTGAAACTCTGCATTATGTTCTGAATCTTGGCCCAGTATGTTTCAATATTTTGTAGATTTTGTTATTGTCTTTTCATAATGGAAAAGCCTATATATTTGCTATGAATCAAGGAATAGCTTATATATTTTATGCAATAACTCAATTACTGCTTATGGAATCCAGTGAGGAAATTATTATATAGATTTTTATACATGACTATAAATTATTATATCAAATTTTCTGACAAAAGTTTAAGGCATGGAACAATTATATAGCTTGCTCAAGTCCATGAAACTAATTGAAAAAACAAGAATTTAAACTCAAGAACTCTAACTCTAAAGTCTACTAAACTGTGTTTATGGGCTCCATTTAAAAGTTCAAAAACTGTACTTAAAAATATCACAATTCCTTTATACAAATAGGACTTGTATCTCTTATGTGAAAGCTTTTACCACATAAAACTTACATTATATAATAAAAGACATAAATATTTTTCAGATACTTTTTATGATTTTGGTTATTTTATGATTACTTATTTATATTAACTAAAATTCATTTTGCTGAGTTATGTGAGGTCTAGAAATTGCACTTTTTTTTTTTTTTTTTTTTTGGCAGTACTGGGGATCAAACTCAGGACCCTGCACTTGCTAGGCAAGCGCTTATTCCACTGAGCTATATCCCCAGCCCGGAAATTGCACTTTCAACAAGTGGATAGAGCTTGGGGAGCCTTGGTGACCATGCCCCACCACATTCACAAATTCACAGGAGCCAGGCTGAGCTCTGGACACCTTTGGAAACCTCAGGAAGGGACCCGCACACCTCCTCAACTGGTGTGGAAGCCAAGTGAGTCCCAGAAAGCTTCAGGAGTATTAGCAACTGCACCTAGCCCCCACATACCATCACAGTAGCCATGCTGTGCACTTGGGGTCCTTGCTCCATGACTTCTGCACCATCATGGGAGGGAGGCTGAGCTCCAGGGAATCTCTGATCTTAGAAAATGACAAAATAAAGGAGCAAAATGGAATATCAAATGACCAACACACCTAGAACAAGTCTAAAAGACACTGCCACAGAAGATTTTGGAAGTCATACACCTGAAATTTTTGAAATGATAGCAACTGAAGTAAAGAAACAACTCCATCAGGCCACAGAAGATATCAGATCAGAGATAATCTCAAGTGAAAAAGAGATGACAACTATAGTGAAAGAATTGCTTAGTACATCTAAAAAGGACACAGAAAATAGAGGAGCATAGTAAATTAATGGAAACCTTCAGTGAGTAATACAGAAAAGAACTGGAATGTATGAAACAGATTCAAGCAACTATCCAGGAAATTAAACATTCCATCAAAGCTGGCAAAGCCTTCTGAATGAAGCTGAAGACAGACTTAAAGACCTTGAAGACAACATTGCCAATAATGCACGTGAAAGGAAGGATCCCTTAAAAACTACAAGGAGCCAGGAAATATCAATTCAACAACTCCAAGACAAAGCAAAGAAAAACAATGTAAGATTAGCAGGTATCAACAAAATAGCAGGTGTCAACACAAATGACATAAAAAGACTATTTGCAGAAACGACAGTAGAAAATTTCCCAGGCATGGAAAAAGAATGAGACATACAGATAAGGAAGAAAAGAGAACTCCAGCTAACCATAACCAAAACAATCCCTGTATGTCTACACCCAGACATATAGTGATCAAGATCCCAGAAATTCAACAAAAGATCAGAAATTTAAAAGCTGTTAGAGAAAAGAACGAGATCACCTATAAAGGAAAGCCCATCAGAATCACAGCAGATTTTTCAACACAATCAAGTCAAGAAGAGCTTGGAGGGAAGTATTTCAGGTCCTGAAAGAAAACAACCTCCAACCCAGATTCATGTACCCTGCAAATATTATCCTTCAAAATTTATAGAGAAATAAAATATTTTCACAAAAAAGAACAACTGAAGAAACTCAGGACCACCACACCAACCCTTCAAAGAATACTAAAAAATATTCTAGAAAGAGATAAAAGTGACCACTATTCCAAAAACAAAATAGAAATAACTACCAAGCAGAGCAAGCAATTACATAGTGGGAAAAAGGAGGAAACAATAGCATGAAAATAACATAAGGATAAGCCAATCCATATCCATTGTAAACATCGATATAAATGGTCTCAATTCACCAACTAAAAGAAGCAGACTGGCAGAGTGGATCAAGGAACAAAATCCAACAAGACGCTACAAGAAACACATTTAACTCAAAAGGAAATTCATAGACTGAAAGTCAAAGGATGGAAAAAAATATATTATGCAATAGGAACTCAGGGGTAGATAGTCTATATGCAGACAATGTGAACTTCAAACCAAGCATGATCAAAAGAGATAAATAAGGTCTCTACATACTTGTTAGGGGAAAGCTGCAAGAGAAACAGATAACAATCATAAATATCTATGCACCAAATACAGGACCACCCAACTATATAAGACAAATTTTAACAGATGTAAAAAATCAAATCAGCAGTAACACGTACTTACTGGGGGACTTTAACACCCCATTGTCCCAAAGAGATCGATCAACTAGACAAAAAATGAGCAAAGAATAACAGAACTAAACCAAACTCGTGAACAAATGGACTTAGTAAACCTTCACAGAGCACTCCACCCAACACTTCAGAATACACATTCTTCCAGGGGCACATGGGACATTCTCTAAAATAGACCATATACTACTGCATAGAACATGCTTAAGTAAATGCAAAGGAATTGAAATTATCTCATGCATACTCATGAAACATAATGTAATGAAATTGGAAATTAGTGACAAAGTTGCAAAGACTACATAAACACATGAAAGTTAAATAACATCCTCCTGAACAACCAGTGGGTCAGAGATGAAATCAAAGAAGAAATTGAAAAATATTTACAATCAAACGAATATGCAGATACAACTTGTAAGAACTTGTGGAATGCGATGAAAGCAGTCCTCAGAGGGAAATTTGTAGTGGTGAATTCCCACATCAGTAAAACAGAATGAGTAGAAACGAACTATGCTGTACCTCAAGCTTGTAGGAAATAAAAGCAAATTAAGCCCAAAGACCAAAGAAGGCAGGACATTATAAAGCTCAGAGCAGAAATTAATGCAACAGAGACTATGCAAACAATACAAAGATTTGATGAATCAAAGAGTTGGTCCTTTGAAAGAATAAGTAAAATTGATAAACCCTTAGCCAACCTTATCAAAAAAAGAAAGAAAAGCTCAAATTCATGCAATAAGGAATGAAAAGGATGAAATCACTATAGAACCTACAGAAATTGAGAAGATTATCAACACCTATTTTGAAAACAACTAGTGTTGGTTTCCTGTTGCTTTGTCTATAATTCAGTTTTGATTATACTGTTATTGTGCTACTTTGTGTCTCTTTGTTAATGCTTTCCTCTTTTTTGTTGATGTTGTTCTTTTTCTTTTACACTTTAAAAAAATAAAAAAAATTATATAAAAAAAGAAAAGGAAGGAAGGGATAATTATGTATGTATGTATGTGTGTATGTATGGATATGCAGCACAGCTAACGTAGTTGTACTATTGACTTAGGTCACTTTATTGTAAGGGATAGTTAATGATTATTTGTTTGATCAATTTCGCATGTCTATATTTGTTTTCCTGAGTATACACTTCGAAGTCATCAACATGTAATACAACAACCATTGTTAATTCCCTGTCACCTTGTCTGTAATTCAGTTTTGATTGTACTATTCTTGTGCTACTTTGTGTCTGTTTGTTAATATGTTTTTGTTCTCTTACTTTTAAAATAAAAGTGTCATATAATAAAAAAAAAAAAAAAAAAGAAAAT
>PVLD010024296.1:0-25731 GCA_004027595.1 Dinomys branickii
TCCCCTCCGTGGCATTCCGTGAGCGCTCGCACTCACCCATGTTGAGAGTGACGGTGATGATGTTGAGGGACATGGTGGAGTCCGTGATGCTGCTGAAGGATGAGGACTGCAAGAGACCGAGCCCTGAGCGGCAGGAGTGGAGGGACTCACTGCTGCCTCTTGGATCCTCCTCTGTGCCCCACCCTTGCCCAGTACGGTTCTCAACACCGAACCAGAGGGCAAGGCTCTGAGGAAGCACAGGCCACAGCCCCGCCGGGGGAAGGGCCCTGATCTACTCACACCCGTCCCGGGCAGCCCAGGCCCATACCCGCTCGATCCGAGAGACCTTCTGCTTCCGCCGCCGCCGCTTGTGCCTTCTCATCAGGCGGGAGGCACTGCTCTGTTCTGTGGAGCTGCTGAACCTGTGGGGCCCACAGTCGTTTCCCACCAGGCTGGTCCAGCCCGGCCCCAGAGAGGCACTGCAGGGCCCACGTCCCCAGCCCATCGCCCTTGTCCCTCCTAGGGCGCAGCATCCTGTTTGCTGGCTTCTCAGAAGCCAGCTGGCCCATCATACCGTAAGACTGAAGCCCCACCTGCTGGTGGAATCATCCTCATCAGAGTCGAAGAAGCTGGTGGTCTCCAGCTCACTGCTCATGAGGGTGGATGAGCTATCGTAACCGCCTGGCTCTCGCCGACGCTCCGCCTTTGCAGTTCCATTTAACCGGGTTGCTACAGAGGACAGAGGCATCTGGCGTCACACAGTGCCCAATGCATGCGAGGACCAGGGAGGACAGAGCGCCAGGGACATTCAGAGCTAGGGGAGCAGGGAGCTAGCTGGAAGGGGGTGGAGACCCACCGTGCTCTGGGCCATCCCTCCGGCGTGGCCGCTCCCGCTGAGCAGACACCAAGGAATCTGTCTCTGTGTCATTGTCCAGGTTCTCCTGGCTGCCCCCACCGGCATGAGGGCTGCAGGGAAGAGAGGACTTGGCAGGGTAGGGGGAAGGCTGGGGGCTCCCTCCCCCAGCCTGGGCTGAGAGGACGCCGCCCGCCCCCATGGACCTCCCGGCCCTCAGGTCACACTCACTGGAAAGATGGGGGTCGGGAGTCCCCAATGCCCCCAGTGCGCTCCACAGGTGGTGGCAGCTCCGAGGGGCTGTCAGGACGGAAGGGGGCCGGCTCTGGGTGCGCACCTTCAGCTGACACCAGCTGGTGGAGAGAACAGGATGGGTACTGTGTCGTGGGGGCACCGAGGAGGGCACAGTGGAGGTGAGGAGCAGCCCCTTGCCCAGGTGGGGGGCTGGGAGGCATGGGTTGGAGCAGGCAACACGGGTCAGTAGTCCTAGACAAAGGTCACCAAGTGACAGCAGGTGTTTCAATGAGCACAGGAGAGCTTTATCTCCACTGTGCATTTTGGTCTCTCCCTTCCTACTACTCTGCCACTTTTCATTCAAGATTAAAAATCTGGAGTAAGAAATGGTTCAATCAAAAAACTAAAGATCCAGCTACTAAAACCCAAAAGCTCTAGCTGCAATCTCAGCGATGCCTTTCTGGCTCCAGTAGCAGTATGCAGGTGAACGGGGTTGGAGGGCTCCTTACCCAGGACACCACTCGGCCATTGAAGCAGGGTAGCTTGGCATTGTCATCGGAGATCTCCTCCTTCACCACTCTGCAGGAAAGCGGGTGTCAGAGAACTTTCTGGTGTGGAACTGGACAGCCCCAACTATCCTCTACCCTCAACTGAGTACCGAGCGACCAGCACAAGAACATTCAAATGGTAGCAGAGGAGAGGACCCAGGGACAGCCCTTGCCACCAGCCCTGCACATGAGCCAGCCACCTTCCTAGGCATCCTCTCCATCATCAGGTGACTACAAATTCCAAGGGACAGACTGCTGCCCCATGCACCCCCAACATGGCTTTCCCAGGCTGGACTCTCTCTTCCCCTCTGAACCCCAAGTTAGGAAAAGTGCACAATTATTATTGCTCTCTCCTTCTCGCAGGAAATTAGGGAGGAGAAGGGGAGAAGGCACTGAATGAACATCTTCCACATGCCGTGAAGGTAACAGTAACAACTGCTCTCATGTATGCAGCAAGCGTAATGGGTCAAGCACTACACTACACTGCACTTTATCATTTCATTTCATAGTCACAACAGTGCTATAAGGTAGAGACAGATGGGGAAAACAGGCTCAACAGGGTCAGGAGTTCACCTAAGCTCATACCACTAGCAAGTGAAGAGCCAGCATCTGGACTGTGGTCAGCCTGACACTGAAGTGTGTATTCTTACCTAGTATATGATCTTCCACCCCTTTGGTCTGCAGATATACACTTCCTACTAGCCTCATGGGGTGGACAAAATAAGCTGCATTTCGTGAATAAAGAAACTGACAAGCATTCCATAACTTGTGCAGGGTCACACAGCTAGTAGATGGCAGAGCCAGAATTCAACCCCAGTCATGTCTGACTCCAAACCCCATATTCTTTCCACTGTACATCGCATTCTTTCCGATATGCTGATGGGTAATGCGGGTCAGGCTGGGTGTTGGGGGACAGGGATGTGGGCCATGAGGGTGTGGAATGTGGTCATGGCACGTAGTTTGGTTGAGGGAATGCAGTAAGGCAAGAAGTCTGACACTGCCTATGGTTTGGGGCCAGGGAAGGGAATGGAAAAGCTGGAGGATTGTGAGACTGTCAGATACCCCGGGAGCACAGAGTTGGGAAGCCCTGAGCATGAGTGACAAAGTGAACAACATAGGTCTAGAGTTCTGATCAGAGGGGAGACAGCAAGGGAGGAGGCTGGGAAGCCCCAGAGTCCTTGTTCTGACAGCAGCTTCTGCCCAGAGTCAGGAACGTGCTTGGCTCCTTGTGATGCTCACATTCTTGGACTCACAGACAAATTTGCAGGCCAAGCCGGCCCTCCTCCTTCCCGGCCAGCTCTGGTTCCCACCACTTGTAACCCCACAGTGACCCTGAGAAAACAGCCCAAATCATCACCTCAGGCTCACGGTGGCAGAAAGCTTAGAGCCAGAATGGGCTGGAAAGACACAAGAGAAGCAGTTCAGACGCACCAGCCGGTCTGGGCACAGGGTACCCTGGGCTTGCAGCCCTGCACAGGAGCTGGGGTTCCAAGGCAAAGGGACGCACAAGTCACATGGCGCAGACTACACGCTCTGCTTTGGAGAATGTGTCTCTGTGGTGGGAAGCTGCTGCTAAATCCCCTCCCCACCTCTAGCAGGCCCCACCACGCTGCTCCACACTACAGATGTTTGCTCTGTTTCTGGAGGTCACCAACAGGTCACCAAGACTGCTAACTCACAACGATCAGCTGATCTTCAGCAGCCCTGAAAGACTTCAGACAGGCTATGCCCTTCTGTGGTAAAGCAGAATGGCTCAGGGTCCCACAGCAGTCTCACTCTCCTATCTTAGAGAAATCTTGTAACTTCTCCCAGCCTTTTTTTTTGGTCTTTTTGAGGTAGGGTTTCACTATGCAGTTTAGGGTGGCCTTAAATTCAGTAGCTCAGGCTGGCCTCGAACTTGCAGCAATCCCCCTGCCTCAGCCTCCTGAATGCTGGAATTATAGGCATCTGCCACCACACCCGGCCTGTCACATTCTTGTAAATGAATTGCTAAACACTTGCCAAAGTCTAGGCACACTCTTACGAATTTTTGGTGAGACCCATGCTCTTCTTATGAGTAGGTCTAAGTTCCTAAGACCCAGACCAAACACATCTGCTCATCGCTCATCATTTGTCCAATTCAAAAGATTTTGCTGAGAGCCTAGTGAGCTTGAGTCCCGAGCGTGCCATGGCACGGACTCACAAAGTGTCAGGCCTAGAGCCTGCCTTGCTCTCTGACAAAACATGTCAGTGTACTGCTGGTGGGGAGACGTTGGAGCCACAAGAGCAATACCTATGCAGAGCCATCTGCTGCATGTTACTCAGATGTCAGGGTCTCCTTAGACATCGGTCAGGATGTAAGGACAGAGGGATAAAGCACCATGATGATTCTCACGGAAAAGCTCAATCTGGAGAACAGGAAGATTTGGACCTGGAGAAGACAGGAAGAAGACTGCCCCAAGTAGGAGGCCCAGAGGTAGGACAGTGTGTGACATGGAGAGGGAACAAATGACCTAACGTCATGGTAGGTGGCTCCCAGGGCAGAGGCTGGGAGCCACCTCCTATACCTTCACCCAAGGAAGCAGGTTTTTTTTTTTTTTTTTTTTTTGCGGTACTGGGGATTGAACTCAGGACCCTGCGCTTGCTAGGCAGGCGCTTATTCCACTGGGCTATATCCCCAGCCCCCTAACGTCATGGTAGCTTGTCCTTTAGCTGAGGCTAGAGCAGCAGTGGCTACTTAGCTTTCCCATCTTAGTTCCGCCCTCTCCTAGTGCTGAAGCCGTTTACCCAAAGCTTACAACAGGGAGACCATATGGGACTGGGGCATCCTCAGGCTGAAGCTCAGAGGGTGAGGCTGAGAGACAGGAGGGATGGCAGCCTCCTCTCCTCTGGGGATCCTGGGTCTGGGCTTGGACGAGTGTCATCCCTATCACTTCCTCAGTTTGCCAAGGGTTACTATCTCCCTGGAGAGAAGCTCTGTAAGAGGTTGATAACAATCACACCTCCTACTGTGTGATTAAGGCTTTAGACTTTGGAGCCAGATTCCTGAAGTGGAACCAAGCTCTGTCACTTACTAGCTAGGTGATTTGGGGCAAGTAATTTAAGCTTTCTGTGCCCTGGTTCTCTCAACTGTAAAGTGGGGATATTACCACCTATTTCACAGCGCTGTTATAAGGATTCAGTGAGTAAAGATTTGCAAAGTATTTAGCTCAGTATCTGGCACAAAGTAAGCACCAAAGCATTTGTAAAAGAAGTGAAATATACTGTCTACATGCTCCTTAGCTATTAGTGCTCTGTGACAAGATAGAGGTCATCTGTTCATTTATCCTTCTGGGGATAAAATCAGTCAGTCAGTCAATCAATCAATCTCTACCACTCCATTTTTAGCATTGTTTTCTAACCCTGCCAACTCTGATTATTTTGCAAAGGGTGCTTCAAGTACTGCCAATGTGTGCAAGATAGCTTCAGTGGCACATGATAAAATGCTGCTTAGCTTGATATTTATTTGTAACAAATTTTTATTTCTTTATACTTGGGATCAAACCCAGGTCTTGGGCATGTAAGCAAGTGCTCTACCACTGAGCTGTAGTCCCCAGACACTTTTACTTTTTATTTTGAGATAGGATCTCACCAAGCTGCCCAGGCTGGCCCCATCCTTCTGCAGGAGTGTCGCTGTGAGTTGGAAGCCAGCCTTAGTTACATAGTACGTTCAAGGCCAGCCAGCACTTCAAAGTGACACCCTGTCTCAAAAAATAAATAAATAAATAAACACTTAAGATTCTTTTGCCTCAGCCTCTGGAGGAGCTGAGATTGTAGATGTGTACCACAGGGCCTGGCAAGATAACACATTTTAGAAAGAAAATATAAATAGAAAATCAGACCAGCAGTTGATTTGATATTATCAGTTAAGCTAAGAAAAAATTGAGCAGACTGACATTAGAGTTAAAAAATATGTAGTAAACAGTAAGTGGATGTAATGGGGACTTTCTTGTAACTGTAGTTAGGCCTGACTCAACAGCCACCCTGGGAGACAGGGAGATGGATGGCCCTGGGGTGTCTGCTGAGGAGACAGGGGAAAAGTGAGGGACCACAGACTCCTCCCTCAAGGTAGCAGCAGGTGGGACTCGGCTGATTTTCCCAGCCCGTATCCCTAGGCAGCATCACAGTCCCTTCCCACCCTGTTTTCTCTCACCAGGCAAAGCACCCACCCCCAACCCCCTTCCAGATGGATGCTTCTGAGAATCTGCCAATCAGGCTCTGACACTAGACAATCATCACCAGGCTAGGAGTCTGCACACCAGGGTAGGTACAACAACAGAATCCAGAGTACTGAGGATCTACATAAGGTAGCACTACACACACACACACACACACACACACACACACACACACACACACAATTTCACAGAAGACAGAAGGTGCTTGCCTCCTGGGACCAGGAGGGCTGGGGTCTTGGGAGAGGAGCCAGGCTGATGAACCCAGGAAAGGGAGGAAGAAAGGTCTCCCCTCCCTGCTCTGGGGCCTCAGCTGCAGAACACAGTGCAGGCCTCAGGCTGGGGCTGGAAGGGCCGTCTGCAGGCCTGGAGGACCTGGCAAGGCCTCTCCCCACCATGGCCTCCAGGCCCAGCGCCCAGTTAGTGTGGGGCAGACAAGTGTGGGGGCCTCCCCCTCCCCCAGTCTCCTGGGAGCTGGGGGTGTGTGTGAGGGGATCAGCCAGGCTCCCCCTCCCAGGCCAGCTGCTACAGAACCTTCTGGCTCCAGCATTCCAGCCCCTCTTAAAGGGGCAGTGGCCACTTCCAAACTGCCTGTCCCAAGCCCTACAGCTAGGTAGAAGGGAAGACCTCGCCAGCAACGGGAAAATGGAGAACACCAAGAGACTCTTCTTGACTCTCCCATCCAGGCTGGAACGCTCACCCTGGGCCACCATCTGGAGGAAAGAGGTCCTATTTCGGAGGGGAAATCAGCACCTAGATTAGTGGGGCTTCCTCTCAGGCGCTCTGCTTTCTTGACAACACCGTGATCAGCCCACAAAGAAAAGTGGGGTACAGCTAAACAAACACCAGGTCTGCAGGCCCCAGCTTCCATCCTGGCGTGGGGCACCCCAAGTTCCCGTCTCCGTTCAAAGTCCCACGGTACAGCCCTCAAATGCAGGACACGCCAAATAAGGCTGAGTTATGGTGCAGCCCAGGGCCAAATCCCCCAGGTCTACGCTGCAAAGGTGGCTCCTGGGAAGGAGGAGCATCGGGTACTGTGGCTTTGGGACGGGGCGGAGGGGGTGTGTCTATGTGGGCCACTGCTCCCGGGGAGGCGAAGGAGGAGGGGGTTCGCCAGGCAGGAACTCTGCCTGCCTGGGGGTGGGGGGAAGCCCCAGTCTTCTTAAACTAGGGGGCGGCAGGGAGAATGGGGAGTCCCCGGAGGGGCTGGAACTCCAGCTGCCGAGGAAGCCCTGGCGAGGGGGCACCGGGCCGCACGGCCCTGCGGGGAGGGAGACGCCAGCGCCGTGAGGGAGGTGCTGGGAGCTGGGCCTGGGCGCCGGGGGGCGGGGCGGGGGCCACCCTCACCCGAAGTCGTCGTCCATAGACTTGAAGAAGAACTTGTAGCTGGGTCGCTGCAGCACGCCCTTAAAGTCCGCCAGGGTGACGCGCTCGGCGGGCAGGGGCAGCTTCACCAGGTACGGCGTCTCCTGGCCGTCCAGGTGGTAGATGATCTTGGTCTCGCCCATGGCCCCGGCCTCGGGCCCGGCGGCCCACGCGCGGCCTGCTCGGGCGGCCGGGCCGGGCCTCTCGGACGCCGGCGGACGGCGACGGTGTTGACGGTGGCGCTCAGCGAGGCCCAGCGGCTCAGCCCCGCTCGGCGCCCGGCCGCGGCGCCAGCTCCCTTGTTCTCCGGCCGCCCCCGGGTCCCAGCGCCGCCCGCCGCCGCCGCCGCTTCCGCTGCCCACTCTCCCGGCTCGGCTGGCGACCGCGACTCTTCCGGTGGCCGCGGCCCTCCCGGCTCTGGGCTGCTGCGCGCCGCTCCCTTCCCCGGCCCCGAGAGGCTCCGCCCCCGGCCGGGAGGCCCCGCCCCGGCCCCGGCCCCGGCCCCCGCGGCCGCCCAGGAGCGTCGGCCTCGCGGCAGACCGCCCGGCCCAGACCACTCGGGGCGGTAGGCCGAGCGCTCACCGAAAAGTCTGCGTTCTCCGACCCTCTGCCCCTGACTGTGCACACACGGGGGTCGGTGGTGGACCCCCTGCAGCCTGGAAGGGGTGAATATCCGGGTCGCCAGGGTCCCCAGAGGTGGACTGGGGCAGGAAGGTGGATCTGAAGATCTGACTGTGGATCCCGGAAAGTGGCCTCCATAGGGCCCTTTAGGGTCCTCTGAGAAGTTACTGAACAGGTCCTTGAGGGCAGGACAAGCTCGCGTTCTGATTTGTCTTTGTCACCTCAGCGCCCAGGTTGATTCAGAATGAGTGGATGTGTGCGTGATTGGACAAAGTCTCAAAGCAGAACTAGGCAGGCTGTTTCCTACTAGACCTCTCCGCCCCCAGCCTTTACTCCCTTTAATAAATATTTAGCGCTTGCCTGCGATAGCAGAGGGACAGGCGGGGCTGCGCTCTGGACTCAACTGGAAGAAAGCGCATGGGCTTGTAACCAGGTAACCCCGAAGGAACCAGGCTCCGGAAAAGTAAAATGAAGTGACGTGGCAGGGGCGGAGAAAGTGCTTGGTGGGTAGGAAGGACCTCTTCTGGGGGCAAGAGCTTTCCAGGCCGAGGTCACGGCCGAATGGAAGGGCTCAGCGCAGAGATAAACTCGCCGCGCGTGAGGACAAAGTACGTGGTGATGGGAGAAAGTTGTAAGCAAGCCTAGAAGGGCCGAGGGGGACGGGACCACCTAGGTCTCCGGACTACAGTGACAAGTGCGGCCCCTCGCACTGTCGCCACTGCCGCTGCAGCCCCCAGATGCCTTCCGAATATCCTGAGCCTAGTATTCAAAGCCCTTCCTAATGTGACTGCAAACTACCTTTCCAGCCTTTGTCTCATGCCCTGGCCAGATTTTGATTCTTGCCAAATGAAACGACTTGTTAGCTGCTGTACGCACCTTATGTATTTTCATTTAATCTTTCCCTTTTACTTTTTTTTTCCTCAGTATTTGAACCCACGACCTTCACACTGAACTACATCACCAGGCATTTGAATTTTTCTTTTGTTTTGAAAATTTGAGATAGGATCTAAGTTACTAAATTGCCCAGGCTGGACTCGCACTGTTCACCCTCCTGCCTCAGCCTCGCAGAGTGCTAGAATTACAGGCATGAGCCACTATGTACAGCTGAATTTTTTTTTCAAGGTAATATGCATGTGTAACCAAATAGTATTAAAACTTTTAACAAAAACAGGAATCCTCTTCCATTTTTCTCCGTACCGCCATAATACGTTTCAGTTCATATTACTATTTTTGACTTGTAGATTCTGAATATTGCCTATTGATTTCGTTTTGATTGATGATTATCTCTCTTCTTTTTTTTTTTTTTTTTGGTACAAGGAATCAAACTCAGGACCTGGCGTTTGCCAGGCAGGCATATCCCCGGCCCTCTCGTACTCTTAAATTACTGAAGTCACACCTTTTGATTCAATATAATCTCACAATTGCCACTGTTGTTTTATGTTTGTTTGTTCAGATAGGGTCTCGCTGTCTAGTCCAGACGGGTCTTGAACTCATGGTGATTCTCCTGCCTGAGCCTCCCAAGTGCTGAGATTGCAGGCGTACCCATGTCCAGGTGCCATTATCTTTACTATGAGTACTGTAAATGTATACTGTTAAGCCATTATAAACAATATTTTGTTTTGAGACAGGGTCTCACTCTGTAGCCCAAGCTGGACCTGAATTCACAGCAATCCTTCTGCCTCAGCCTTCTATCCGCCACCACACCTGGCACCTTTATAACCTTTTCTCTTGGCATTAATCATTGCTTTGATTTGCTTTTTCAAACTGTATCATAGCTATCATTAATTCTTCCCACATACACTGACAGTTTCTCAATATGCACTTTATTCACTTGGTCACCTCTGTTAGGCAATTTATCAGTTCTATTTTCCCCTGAAGCAGTCCATTCTTTTGTGCTACTGAGGATTGGACCCAGGGCCTTCACACTGAGCTACATCTCCAGCCATTCTAAAAAAATTCTTGACTAACATCCAATTCCTATTCTGTCTATAACCCTTTTGATGTTATTTTATCTTTTGAGACAGGATTTCACTATACAGTTCAGGCTGGCCTTGAATTCACCATGTATTCCAGGCTGGCCTTCAACTTAACAGCAATCCTCCTGCCTCAGCTTTCTGAGTGCTGGGATTCCAGGTGTGCGCCACCACTTGTGGCTGATGTTAGACTTTAGATTCTTAATTTTCTTCCTTTCCCCCAACCCCCTCCTTTCTTTTTTGAGGGTCTCATTTTGTTGTCCAGCTGCCTCACCTCAAACTTGGACTTGGGATTTTCCTACCTCAGCGCTGGAGTGCTGCAATTATAAGCACTTGTCACCACACTCAGTTGGTCCTTGATTTTAGCCTCTATCATCCATTTCCTTTTACTTTTGAATAATTTCATCTTTTTGCAAATCTTATTACAAGTTTTTCAAACCATTTACTCATCCAATTTATTTTTATATACTCATAATCATTTAGATAGGTAAAATACGCATGATTTAAAATCTAGGAACTCACAGACAGAACTGCAATGAAACATCTCCCCCACATTTGATTTTCTAGTCCTCTAGTTCTCAGGAGGATACAAATTTGCAATCCTGCCCCTGCCTCCCACATAGCTGGAATTATAGGTGTGCCCCACAGCTGGATTCCTTACTAAGTTCTAAGAGCTCTTTATTCTCCAATTTTCTTTACATAGCATTTTCTTCGAAGGCATCTTGAGTTTTGAGGATCGTAACTGTACCTCCCCCTCCTTCCCCACACACATAATTTGCAGTCATTTTCATGGTTTCAGTTTTCTCTTGGTTTTGGCCTCTACCTTTCCTGTTTGAGGGACCTTCTCTCCTATTCACACCCTATTCACACGTAAGAGTGAGATACTGAGAAGCTGACCAGAAGCTCTACGTAAAAGGCTTAGTAACTAAGGTTCCACTGTCTCGCAGTAGAATGGGGGTAAGATACCCTCGCAGGAAACAAGAAACAGCAGTATTTAGCAGCCCTTCCCTCTGTAGTTGTTCAGTTTGTTCAAAGGGGTTTGTCAGCATCCTGACGCTCAGTCCGGCCATCTCGTGTGCTTTTTCCTTAGTACTGGGGACAGGACCAAGGGCCCTCACATGGAGCTCCATCCCCAGTCCCTTATTTAGTCTTGAGACATGGTCTCACCAAGTCGCTTAATTACCTGGGCTGGGCCCACTGAAACCCCGCCGGCCTGCCCCCGAGGTTCCAGGCGCGCGCCACCACACCCTGTGCTCCACTCACGTTGTGTCACCTGCAGCCACCGTGCCTGCAGATGAGCCTCGGGGTCTGGTGAGGTTCTGGAATGTTGGTCTTGTGTAGCCTTCTCATTCACTGAACTCAGGCCACCGTCTGGAAACTGACTTCAACTACTGGTTGATTTCCTACCATTTCTGGAGACTAAAACTCCCATCCTCTTACAGAGTCATCACTTGGCTGGATCTGACAAGGGGTGGGGAGCAACTTTTCTTATAGGGCTCTTTGTACAACTCCCCTTTACCACCCTAATCTTTGGTTCTGACGGGCACGCTGGCTTATTATTAACCACTCTAACTTATGCTGTCACCTTCCACACACTCATTTTCCAAAATGTCGGTGTTTCTCATTATTACGTTTTCCTTGAGTCATGTGCCTTTTATAATCTCTTGACTGGCATTTTATGGGGTTTTTGTAGGGAGCAAAAACCCCTAATTCCCCACATTTAATTAGAAATCTTATGCTACTGTGTGTATGTGAGGGGGTACTAAGGATTAACTGCAGGACCTCCCACTTGCCAGGCAAGCGGTCTACCACTGAGCTATGTGTCCAGCCTCTTAACTTTTGAGATGGGGCCTACAATGTGGGACTGCAGGTGTGTACCACCATGCCCAGCTTGGCTTTGAATGTGCCCTTCTAACCTTTTTTATTTTTCAGGCCAGAAGGAATCTTTTCTTCCTAGCAAACCCTATAGGTCATTTCTGATCTCTTGTCACCAACTTGCTATAGGTCAAAGATGCTTTATAATTATTTTAACTTCATTAGGTCCAGGTCCTTACCTTTATATGCTCCTGAGGTGTTAGAGTCTATACCTGCTAAGCCTCAAACTTTGTTTTAAGCAAACAAAGCCCACCCCTGGCCAGGCTGTTTATCGCCTACAGGATTGTCTCCTGCCCCCAGGCAGGGCTCACTATCTTCTTCCTCAGCTGATCCTCCACACTCACCGGAAATGAAAGTGCCCATTTACCTAGCATGTCTGAGGGTAAGGGGCTACTTGTTAGAGCAATAGTTGCTGCCGTTTGTGTCAAGGAAGGAAATATATCACCAACTTGTTTTATATGAAGGCAACCAAGAGCTCACAAGAGAGATAAGAGTCATGTCTCAAGAATTGCCGTTGGAGAAGACACATTCCAGTCTAAGGTTCAGTGTTAAATCCTGGCTCTATCAGAGACTAGCTATGGGACCTTTCTGGGCAGCATGTGCCTCATCTAAAAGTGACAAGATTGGGGCCGGGGATGTAGCTCAGCGGCACAGCACCTGCCAGGCAAATGCAAGGCCCTGAGTTCGATTCCTGGTACAAAAAAGACAAGATCCACTGCACAGGGCTGACCCGTGGGTTAAATGAAGTAACACTCAAGTAGTATTTGGGAAAAAGCTGGTCACACATTAAACTCGTGGTAAGGACAAGCACATTTTGCAGCACCTTCCTGTCTTCCTCTTGGCTTGAGGCTTTACTTGCCTCCAGGGGCGACTTCTCCTTCACTCACACACGATGTGGAAGCAGAGTTTTAGACAGGGTCGAGTCCTTAGCTTTACCCCTGAGTGTACTTCCTTATGTTTAAGATGAAGTGCAGCCCCGCTTTCCTGGCAGGACTGGCCCTGAGCCCACTGCAAAAGGCCTGGGAGGGGGACTCATGTCCCTGGAACATCACCCTTGCAGATCTGGGTGCACCACCCCAAAACCAAACCGGTCCACAGAGGCTGCCAAGCAGCGGGCCCTCCCCTCCCTGCCAGCCAGAGGACCGGGCCACCAGCGAGGCACCACAGCACCACCTAGTGGCCGCAACGCCCCTACTCCCTCGGCCCAGGTGTTCAGGAACAACCCTCAACAGGTTCTGAACTGTCCCATACTTTGCAGCTGCTGTCAGCTGGAGAGAAAAACCAAACAGACCTGTCTCCTTTTAATATTAACAAATGCAAGTAGCAGAGAGGCCAGTTGCTCTCTGCTGTCCCTCAGGGAAGCCTGGAGCACAAATCTTCCTCGGCTGCAGGGCCCGCCTCGCCCCTCCCCAGGCAGGAGCTTCACCTCAGCCCCACTCCGGGGTCCCAACTCTCCGGGCAGGATGAGGGGCACACGTTGCTGGCGGTGGGAAGAATACTGTCATTCCGGCCTCTGCTCCTTTAGTCCCAGCCTGGATGGTGCTCACTCCCCTCCTGCAGCTCCTCGCAGTTCAGTCCTGGGAGCGAGGAGGGCATCCCGCACATGGGGCAGAAGTGTGACCTCAGTCATCTTCTGATGACTCCTCTTCTGCCTCTTTTAGCCACTGGATGAACCTCTGCAGCTGAAGGAAGCAGAGAGCAGAGCTACTGGGAGGGGCGTGCACCTCCTGTTCCCTCCGTGAACACACAGTGCCCATCACCAGAGTCCCAGAGCTGGGGGACCTCAAGAGCAGCCCAACTCACCTGCTGATTCTTGCGCAGCTGCCGGCCTTTGTCGGTTACGTCCCTTTGGCTGAACCAGCTCAGGATTGTCTCCTCAGCCAGGATCTCCAGCTGGTAGAAAGCCATCAGCACCTGCGGAAGGCCACAAAGGGGATCTCAGGGACTTTGCAGAGTGCGGCCGGACACAATGGCTACCAGGAGAGGAGGCAGGAACCTAGCACCTCTACTAGGCCCTTGGCGTCCCTCACGCACGGAGCAGCCTCGTCCTCCAGGTATGCCAGGCTCAGGTGTAACTTCGGTAACTACTGCGGGGTAGTGCTCTGCACATCACCAAGCTGGCTGCCTTACAGTGCTCACTAGCGCTCACTCTGCCCTGCGGCTCCTCACGGTTTGGGCCTGGGAGCAAGCAGGCAGTCATCACACACAGCAGCGGAGGTGCGCCTTCAGTCATGAGTCGGACTGGCTCTGATCAGTAAGTTCAGCCTGGCTCTAATCAAAAGGGCAACACAGGGCAGAGGGTGCTGTGAGCCAACTCCATGCTGGGTTCACGTGGGCCTTGCTGCCGTATCTCCCTGGGGGTCACTGAGGCCAGTTTAAAGCAAATGTAGGAGGTTTGCAGTGGTAGTCACCTTGGCCACGGAAGTCCCAAGAGCTTCGTGCCCCAGGAAGAAGTCCTCAATGGCTGCCAATGCTTCCAAGTGGTCAGCTGCTCGCTTTATGTAGTTCCTAAAAACGGGGCTCCAGCCTTTGAGCAGCTGTGGAAGAAAAGAGAAGCGAACTGTGATGCATTGAGGTGCACTTATACCTGTGAACACAGCAGTGGTAACGTGAGTCTTTCATGACATGGGAGGACGGAGACAATACAGGCCCTGTCGAATTACACAGAGGGAGTAGGGAGGAAGAGAAGGTGACCCAGGGACAGTCAAAGGGATCAATGAGGCTGTTGGCTGGCTCTAAATACACATCCCCAGCCTTGAGGCTGAACTTGGTCTGAGTCAAGTGACTTTCCAAGTCCAAAATCCAACTCTATTCTATTTTGTTTTTGTTTTTGTTTTGAGACAGGGTCTCCCTATGTAGCCCAGGCTGGCCTCAAACTTGCAGTGATCCTCCTGCCTCAGCCTCCCAAGTGCTGGGATTATAGGTATGTGCCACCGCACCTAGCTCCAAGTCTATTCCTTATTGTTGGTTTTCGTTTGCTGTTTTGAGTCAGGGGTCTCACTACTGTTGACCATTGCTGGTAATAAACAAACAAACAAATAAAGTCAAGCACAGCAAGGATGTGTATCTGCCTCCACCGACCCCCTGGTCCCAGCCCCAGGTTTTGCTTACAGGAAGCAGCAGGGCACAGTAGCGAGTAGGGTTGGGCGGCGAATCCATCTGCTGCAGAGGGAGCTCCAGGACCACATAGCTCAGTACCTGCATCACTTCCTTCAGGCTTATGTTGTAGGCGTACCTGCGGGGAGACTGGGGTAACGCCAGGGCCTCCGACACACCCTGGAGAGAGGTCTAGGGGAGTCCATGTTAGGGGAGAACCTAATGCCCTCCCTGCTCCAAATACTTCTGGCCTTTTCCCTTTGGGGCACTGATGGAACAGGCTTATAGCTGGGTGAAGAAACACTTGCGAGAGAATCTAAATGCCCAGAATCTCGCAGAGCACAGGAGCCTAGGGAGGGGCTTCTCTTACTTGAGAGAGTTGATCTCCAGGACTAGATTGTCACAAGAAATATTCTCCTCTTTGCCTCGCTGCAGTGTTCCCAGGACCTCATTCTGGAACACTGAAGAGAAAGAATGAATCTGCAGGCCACCATCATCCCGACCACTTTGCTGTCTGTCAGTCTGACACCATGCCAAGGCCTCTCCGGGAGGAGTGCGAGCCTCTGGCCAGGGTACACAGGGTAAACAGAAACTGAAGGTTGTCAGCCACCGCCACCCCGCTGCTCACCTCTGATGTCATCCAACTGCGGAGAGCCTGCCCGGCTGTCCGGCTCCTCGGAGTCCGTACTTCGCTCACTTTCCGTTTCACTTTCTTCTTCCATATTGATTGTGAGTCCTGAGAACCCAACAAAAGAAAGGAAAAAACTCTAAGGAAAACAGTAATTGTTGGACAGCACTTTTGTCTGCCCTGTCGGCCTGTGTAGAGGAAGGAATTCCAAAGGACGTGCTGCCCTTCACGCTACTCGGCTTAGCTTACCCCACAGGCTCTGCTGCAGCTCCTCGTCCTTCTCTGTGTTCGTGCCTGCAGCTTTCCAGAGGTAGCCCTGGCCTGCAACGCCCACTTCTACCGGGTTGTAACCTGGGAAAGGCCGGGACCCTTAGGGTGGCCCCAGCAGAAACAGGCCACTCTGGCAGGAAACAGTGGCTTTCTTGGGGGTAGAGATGCACAGACGCCCCACACCTGTCAAGCCGCGCACCTTTCAGCTTTGCTTTCTCCTTTTCTTGGTTGGCCCCAGAATCATCACTAAACTGGCCGTCATCCTCATCTTCCTCTGCATCTGGAGGGTGCAAGGAGACCACCGAGCCCTCAGGCAGCATGATATCTGGACCTACCACCACCTGGGGGAAAAAGAGGGAGAGGATGAGACCCGGTCAGCGTGCTGAGGCAAAGTGCTTCCTCACAGGGACAGTGACTTTTTTTTTTACTGAGCCAAATAGAAGGTAAATGAAACCACCAGTGATTTGGACTCTCAATCCAGGCTGGAGTACTGGGGGGACTAAGGTCACTTTTCAGGGCTTGTGCAGTATGAAGCAGGTCTCACCTGAGAAGTGAGGACGCACCGTGGCTTCAGAGTGACTCGTTCCTTGACCTCAGCGTGGTCACAGAGCACAGATTGATGGATCTGTGCTCCAGCAGCCACTCGAACACCTTGCCACAGGTAGGCCCGGTCCAGGACCACGTTATCACCTGGCTCAGGATGGGGAGGGTCTGTTACAGCTCCATCACCAGCCCACAGCCCTTCGTGCAGGAAAAGCTGCTGGGATACCAGCCCCGCTCCCTCTGGCTCTAAGACGCTGGACTCCAAGGCATCAAAACAGGCTCACTCTCTTGGCATAATCCCGGTAACAGAACACAATTCAGCCTGACTCTCCTCTACTAAGTTTACAACTATTACAGACTGTTATGTGGGGCTTCAGAATCAGAGAGCCTTTGAGAGTTCTGGGGATGAACTTAAGAACCTCATTAGAATCAAATTATGACCTATTAGTAGAACTGTAACCTTATTCGTAGCATCAATTCCATTTCTTCTTCTTAGATGTTTTAGAATCTGAATTTTAACTGTTGTTCTTTTAAAGGGAAAGCACCATTACAAGAATCACACTCTTACAGCCAAAGTGAGTTACCAAGAGGCCAACCAGATAGTTATGGCAGAGTAAAAAGAATCCTGGAATTACAACCAGAATACCCAGAATTCAATACCCAGCACTGTGTACCACCCTTCTGTTTTCTTGAGACAGAGTCTTGCCTTGATCTCACTAGGGCAGCCCAGCCTGGCCTCAGACCTGTGGTAATCCTCCTGCCTTAGCTTCCTGAGTGCTGGATTTACACGAATGTGCTACCGCACTTGGAGGTAGTGGCTCTCTGTCAGCTATGACCTTGGCCTCTTTGAGTAGGTTTGTAAATTAGGGCTAAATAATATCTTCCTCCCAGGGTTTCTGTGAGAATTAAATAACTAATGTATGTAAAAGCACTTTGTAATCAGTCATGTGCTAAACAGAGGTTATTACTGCATGTTAATTGCCTACTTGGTCCTGAATGTACATGGGGTACCCTGAAACATGAAGACTCATTTAATAAGAGACTCACAGGACACAAGTTAAGAGATCAGTTGCCAAACCCTTGTTCCCTCTTTTTTTTTCTGTCTTTTTGAGACAGGGTCTCACTATGCAGCTCAGGCTGGCCTTGAGTTCACTTTGTAGCCCAGGCTGGCCTCGAACTCAGAACGAGCCTCCTACCTTAGCCTCCTGAGTACTGGGATTATAGGCATGCACACCTGCTGGTTCTCTTTTTTAAAGGTAGTTCTACTCTAGTTTCTTATTGCGAAGGACTACCCTCATGTCCATCCTCCATTCAGTTTTTTTTTTTTTTTGGTACCAGGAATCAAACTCAGGACCTTGCACTTGCCAGGCAGGCACTTATGCCCCTGAGCTATATCCCCAGCCCAAATTATAATTGCTTTCTTTCTTTTTTTTTTTGGTATTGGGAATTGAACTCAGGACCTTGCACTTGCCAGGCAGGCGCTTATGCCCCTGAGCTATATCCCCAGCCCTCCATTCTGGAAATGATACAGGCCCCAAAGGTCCTGTTCCTGGGATGGCTACCTTGATTCCCCTCCTGTGCTCACCAATGTGGCAGCTGGGTCCAATGACACTGTTGGTGACAGAGCAATTGCTGCCGATGACAGTGCCGGAACCTAGGAGCACGTTTTCCTCCAGGATGCTGCCGTGGCCCAGGCTGACCTCAGGCCCCCGGTAGATGTTGTGTCGAGAGTGAGTGCAGCTGTGGGTGGTGCTGTCGGTGAAGTTGGCTTCTGGAGTGATGGGGTAGACCCAGCGGCGGACAACATCAGCACAGATGGCCGAGTACATGTGCAGGTTGGTGACCCGGGCACCATATTCTCTAGTTGTTACGTGCATGTGGATCTGGTTCCCCAGGATCTGAATGAGGAGGAGGGGAGGTCACCCGACACCGGAAGGGGACGTAGGAAGAACATCCCCAAGTACTGAGTAACGCTTTTCTAAGCCTCTTCACTCCCTCTGCATTTTACTATTACAGCCACAGGGCAGGAGAGTTTTCTCGGAGGACTATTTTCCCCAGCTAAACACAGTCCCATCCTATTCCTCTAAAGAGGTTTCTTCTTACCTCTTCATTCACTAGCAGGCCTCGCACAAAATCGTCTCGAGTCTGGTAGTCAAAGTTGTCTGTGAAGAGCTGAGCCACCTGTGGGTGGAAACAGGCTAAGCTGAAGTTAGACCCTGTTCCCTGGAAGCAACAAGTACTCCAGAGCCCTATGAAACCCCAGCAGGGCCGGGTGTGGAACTCAGTGGAGAAACGCGTGGCTGACATGCAGGATGCCCTGAGTTCAGTCTCCAGTGCTGCTAGACAAGAAAAGCAAAACAGGCCTATGACAGCTGCATGAGGCCAGAACCCCAAAGAAGTTCCCAATATGTTAGGGACAAGATAACAGTAGCTTTCTGTTTTATAACAGATCAGAAAAAGAGAGCACTTTACTCTGGCTTTCTGAGCAGACAGCCACAGACCCTCAGAGTTCTACCTCTGGACATTTGACCCTGGGCCCAAGCGCTCACCTGAGGAGAGCAAATGCTTATGTGACAATCCAGTAAATCATATCGAATCTCTACTCCGTCGCCACTGCCCTGGAACAGACTCTGCAGGGAGAAATATAAGGACTTTAACCTGTCTCTCCTGCCTAGGCCGGTTACTTTCCCCACTTGGGTTCCTGAGTACCCACACACCAAAGGAAATGAGAAACGCCGGAGGCCCTGGGTTTTCTGGAAATGCAGAATCCGGTTTGTGACGCTATCCACAGCCACCACTATGTTGTCCTCATGGCGGCGAGTAGGGTGGCTGGGGGATGACTCCTTGAATATCATCGTCATCACAGATACATTTTTTTCTAACTTCCGCCTCAACCTATGAAGGGATATGGGAGGGACAGGGCTGTAGAACAGCTGCCTTAGGGCTCTGCCGGCCCCAATCTTCACCTCTGCCATGTCCCCATCCTGACCTGTGCTCCTCCAGGGCCCTGGTAATGTTGATGTTTGAGATGACATCTCCGTAAACAAGCAGGAAATCAGAGCGCACCAAGGCCTTGGCATCAACATCCCGGAGGACATCTCCCAGCGACCGGTACAGCTCGGATGTGATTATTCGAACCACATTGAGGGATGTAGGGCGGCACCACTTGGATTTCCTACAGGAAGCAAATGAGTAAATCAAGCATGAAGTTCACGTACACCTTCCCTACCCCCCTCTTTGGCATTCATACTCCTTCTTTATGGCTTTTCTGGGTTCCAGCCAGCGTCCTCAACTTCAAAGAGGACTATAATTAATGCTTTCAACATTGTGTCATTAGTTCTGTTTTATAGGTTAGAGAAATATGGTTATTTCCTCTCTATCCCTTGACCTATGTCCCCAAATCCTGATGAAACCTAGGGTACAAAAGACCTTTGGGAACACACTTCCCCAGTCATCTTTTCCCTGAGGTTCCCATATTAAATTCACGAGCTGTCTGATGGTAACCATACTAGTAGCTAGTCTTTATTTCCTAAGCTTCCATAAAGTCTGAGATTTACTTCTGTGAATGGCTTTTTACGTGTGTGGCACTAAACTAGGTAGAGGGAATACAAGGATGAAAAAACTCATTCTTGTCCCTAAGGGGAAGAATATTTAGAAACTCAGTGGAAAAACAAAGATGTTATTCTAATAAGTTACGTATTAGAAACATTAAATAAGAAGCAAGACCTAAGTAAGATTCAGGTAAACCCAAGTGTTTTGGAGAGTGGGGGATAGTGCTTTACTACATTTCCCAGGCTGCTTTTGAAGTCCTGGGCTTAAGGAATATACTGCGTGTTTCCTGAGTAGTGGGGACTCTAGGCACTGCCTGGTACAAGTTAGTCCAACTTTTGTCACAGGAACTTCCAGATGGACAGATAAAGAGTTACAGCTGCTCACCTCATATGTGAAGCAAACACCCTTGGGTCTTACTATGAGATCTACAGACACATTATTTTCCTTCTCAAATTTCCTCCTACTCAAGTTACATCCATTCTGAAAAAACTACAGAGAGATGGTACAACATGAAAAGAAAAATCACAGGGCCTTACAGTAAGTGTTCTTTGATCTGAGCAGCCTTCCAACAGCAAAAGACGAACGTTTCCTGTACACCTGTGGCTGTGAGGAATTCCAGAGTGTAGTCAATTAATGCCACGTTGGCTAGAGGTAAGAGGACCTGCAGGGCAGGATATGAAAAAAACTTTTGAGGTCTTGAACTCATGAGGGCCCTCTGGGTACCCAACTGCAACAACTTCCACTCATCAGTGTTTCCAAATACTACAGTTACACTTTGTCTTTCTAAACCAAAGGTAAATAGGTTTCTGCTTTGTTTTGAGACAGGGTCTCTCTTTGACTCTGAACTCACTATGTAGCCCAGGCTGGCCTCAAATTCACGTGGACCCTCCTGAGTGCTGGGATGACAGGCGTGTGCCACCATGCCCAATGGTTCCTGCTTTTGATAGTCATAGTATATCCTAAGCTTGAGAACACAGTGTTTCAATTTGGGCATAGTAAGCACAGAGTCTGATTTGTCTAGTATCAGACACAGAGTTCCAGGTTTTAGAAAGGTCGGTACTGAACATTAATCACATAACTAGAACTCTAAGCACTGCTAAGTCCTTCTACACCATAAATATCCTTCCTTGTTTCTTTCTTTCATCCATGTCTGTCCCTCCCCTTTTGCTCTGTACTGCTGATGGCATTCAGGGCCTTCACAATGAAGTTACAGCACCACCCCATTTTGTATTTTTTTGAGACGGTGTCTCATTAGGTCGCTAAATTACTCAGACTGGGCTCAAAGTTGTGGTCCTGCCTCAGGCTCCCAGAGTGCAGGACTTACAGGCCTGTCCCACACGCCTGAGTCTTTTCTAAGAGTCATGGGGTAGCCGCCCCTTTATTACTTGTCAAAAATGAACAGCCATTAGGCCTTTTGGGGAGTTGTTTGGGAAGATTTTCCTGAATTTTACTGACTTCCCTTTCTTAGATCCTAGGAATAGCTCAGTCCAAGTTCCTATTGTTTAGGTAACTCGGGAGTTGACAGCAACCAGCCGCTAAACCTGTCCTCCTCTGGACAGACGGCAGTGATGGTCATTAAAACCTAGAAAGGAAAGAAAAGGTACACTGCCCTGAATTCTAGCTTTTCTTAGGCATTTTATCCTCTCAGAGGCTGAGACACGCTGTTCGTTTCCAAGTAAGCATCTCTTCCACAGAGTTAAAGGCAGCGTGAGCTCCTCGGGGCCACTGAATCCCCGCTGTTAAGGCGCCCAGTGGCACTATTTCTGCATTTAACACTCTCCGCCCTCCCAAACCCGGGGTGGACGACCCCGAGGGCTTACACCTGCGAGCCACACTCTTGGTCACAGTCTTCAGGCTTTCAACAGCTCCTGTTTCCCTCGTAGCCAGGTAAACCCGATTTTAGGATCATCAGGTGACCCAAGTCATTCCCGGGCGTGCTTCACTAGCCTGCACCCACCACCCTCCCGGCGCGCAGGCTGCTCGCATGCCGGCGCTCACCCGAGGCTGGTCCTTGGAAATCGGGAAGAAACGGCGGTTGAAGCTATCCGCCACCAGCACCGCTTGCAGGGGAGGCGGCGGTTCCTCCTCCGTCGCCCTGGCTCCCCCGCCAAGACCGCTGCTGCCTCCTCCTCCCTGGCCCCCGCCACCTCGCTTGTTGGCCCGACTAGCCGCCGCACCTGCGGCAGCCACTACAGTGGCCGCCATCTTCTTCCCCTACGCCCCCACTTCCGCAGGGAAGCTGACACCGCACGCAGTAGGGGACAAAAAGCACCCAACACTGGAAACGCGAAGGCCTGAGGAACTAGCTGGAGAGGGAGCAGTGCGCGTGCGTCCCTCCTAGTCGGGGCCCGCCCCTCCCCGTGGGAGGTCTGAGCTGGGAGTCCTGGCCCTAACCGCGGCTGTGTTGGGCTGGGTGGGAGCGCGGCGTGTGGTGGGGTCTGTTGGCCTGCAGGCTCTGTCAGCAGGATTGTAGGCCTGTCATTTGTACGAGGAGAAACAGGATTCCTGAGGCGTGATAAGACTTGTGCTTGCCGCGAAGGAGACGGAGCCTGGTGGGATCTGAATCGTCCAGCAGTTGGGCTTCCCGGGGAATTCACGGTCTGCTTAAACATTGGGGGGGAGGGAGGGAGAGGGAGAGGAGAGGGAGGGGGAGGGGAGGGGGAGGGAGGGAGAGAGAGAATTGGTGCTGGAAGCAAACGTTTCTTGAACTCTTTTTTCAATTTTTTTATTTTTTATTACTACGTGTTCGCAGTACGTAATGATTATCTTCCTCTGGGGAGTTGGGACATGTACGTGACACATCTTTTTTTCATCCCCCCCATGTCTTGGTCCCCTTCCTATTTGCAAAAGATCTATCTCTCTATTTCCTTTTATCGTTCATTTTGCTATTTTTTATATTTTGAGTTTCTTATATGAGAGACCATGCACTATTTAAGCTGT
Source organism: Dinomys branickii (assembly GCA_004027595.1). Lineage (NCBI taxonomy): Eukaryota > Metazoa > Chordata > Mammalia > Rodentia > Dinomyidae > Dinomys > Dinomys branickii. The sequence goes on from PVLD010024296.1 coordinate 22,671, forward strand.
GTCTGATTTATTTCTCTTGACATTATGGTCTCAAGGTGTGTCCATTTTTCCTATGAATGAGTCAAGTTTATCCTTCTTTATGGTGGAGTAGTACTCCATTTTGTGTAAACACTAAATACAGTGTTCTTCCATTCATCTGTGGATGGATATGCAGGCCGCTTCCAGGATTTAGCCATTATGAATTGTGCTGCTATAATCTTGGGTGTGCATGGATCACTGTAATAGGATGCCTTGAACTCTTGGATGACGGAAGTACTCCCTGTTAGTAAGTGGAAGAACTGGTAGTGGAACCCAATCCACCTGTTGCCTGACTTCATAATTAGTTTTACAACCTTTCTGCCAAATTATATGGGGATGAAAACTATATTAGCATCATTCATTCATTCACTCATTCTATCAGACTATTCTGGAGCTTAAACCAGGGCAGAGGTGGGGTGGAACCAACCAAGGAGGCGTAGCAACTTCTGGTAGACTCTCAAAGGGCACGGTGTGTTTGGGGGAAGACTGGTGGCTGCAGATCAGAAACCAGGCCCAGGGTGGGGAAGGGAGGAGCCAGGTCACCAGGCTGAGGTGTGTCGTTTCCAGCTACCTGACTTTCCTCACTGTCAGGTGCCCTCCTCTTGGGACCAACGAAGCTGTTACTTCCACTCCCTGCTCTGGGTTAATGAGGGCACTGAGTGAAAACCACTGGAAATTTTAGTCCGGATCAGGAAAGGAGAAGGCAATTCAGTAAAAGTGTTCTGTTAAATGGCCTTTGTAGAAGAGAGAGATGAAGTAGACAGTTTGCACCAGTGCACAGCCATGTGCACACACACACACACACACACACACGCAGGCTGAGTGTGATTGACTGTCATAAGTAGGCTCAATGGATGATTTTGTTCTTTAAAGTCAACTCTAGCTCCTCAGCCAATGATAGAAATTTTTAAATGACTTCCATGACTTTGGAAAGTGGTGACTCTGATTCTAAAGCATTAGTGGGAGTGGCAAATTCAGGCCTGACAACTCTGTAGAAGATAGCCGGGTGGCTACTGTTCTAATAGGGCCGGAGGAGGCTCTCAACCTGCTAAGCTTTGTTTGTTTGTTTCAACGCTTATTTGGAAGATTGGAAACTACACGTATACGCCCCTGTATGGAAAAGTAAAAATGCCTTCCTCTGCTTTCCCATCTTACTGTTACAGACAGCCGAGTTAGGTAGAAATACTGTCAACAGTCAGATGGGCCAGGTCCTTGAGGGGGTCAGTGCAGAGGATGAAAATGCATTACAGCTGTGGCTGCCAATGCATCCACTGAAGGCCAGGCCACTGGATAAAGACAAAATGAACAGGCCCACCCACCTCCCCCAAAGAAGCAGTATACTGTAATTGGATCACGTGATCCAATACAGTCTAGACAGACACCAGCCACCCACGTGGGTGACCAGGACCTCCTGACTCATCGCTTCCAAACAAGACCTTGTTCTTTCCATGCTGTACTTGCCCCATGACTTGCTTCCCCATTGGATCAACATTACTTAAGTGTCTATGCTTGTAATCTTATTGCTTGATCATAGTTTTGCCCTATATTGTACCCACCTCATGGTTTTATACCCATTTTGTGATTTTGCTCTAAAAAGTAGGGTTCAAGGCAATCCACTCAGGCCCCCTCCTGTCTCTCAGGAGCTATCTCTCCTAATAGAGTTTCCTACTCGTTTTGTTTTTTTTGTTTTGTTTTGTTTTGTTTTGTTTTGAGACAGGGTCTTGCTATGTAGTCTAGGCTGGCCTTGAACTTACTATGTGGCTGAGGGTGGCCAGGAACTTGTGGCAGTTCTCTTGCCTCAGCTTCCTGAGTGCAGTGATTACAGATGTGCACCACCAGGCCCAGCAAGTTTTCCTACTCTTAACCTCAGTTGTTCCTTAAAATTTATTGTTTGATTTTGGAAAACACGAATTTAGTGTATTTGATATTTAACAGGTTGGGAATTAGAATATTTCCCTTCTATCTTTTAGTGGTCCTATATCATTTGGAGGTTGCACTGAGATAATTGGAAGAAGGTAAGAGTTTGCTTTTATTTTGTGGATTCTGGATTGTAACTTCTTTGGGTAATCAAAAATTGCCATCCTTTTTTGTCAGTTGTTTATGGCTTGAATTTCATGCCTTGTTTTTTTACTCACTGTTTTTGTTAAAATGGAGGACATGGGAAGATTATGTTGTTTCTTTGGTGGGACATTTTACTTTTGCAGGCAAGGTCTTGTGTTCCTGTTTTATATATGCTACATTTGTTGCTGAATTTATTGGTGCTCTTTGCTTGACCTGTTTGACTTGTTAGATAGTAGCTCTAGGGAAAAGTAATGTTAGAGCATCCCCTAGTGGGGTTTGATATGAAATGCTGTAAAATGGGTCTTTCAATGAAATGTAGTTTATGTTTAGAAAATATATACCTATCAATGAATCATGGGACTCCATCTGCCAGTAAAAGACAATAGGTAGGCAGCTAGTCTCAAGACATGGAGGGCAGGCTTCAGTGGGACAGACTGGCCCAATTCCCATCCACACTCTAGAGAGAATATCGAGCTTGTTCTGCCTCAGTTTCCTTTTTGGTCTGATCTTCAATTGATAAGGAGACTGTCTTAGTTCTTGAGATTCCCTGCTCTTGCACTTCAAGCTAAGAGTGACAACTCATGGGCGAGTTCTCTCAAGAACCCACCATAAGTGTGCGAAGAAAAGACTTCATTTTCTGATCTCATTTCTGACCTTCTTCTACTGCTTTGTACTTTCCTTTTCGGAGGCATGTAAGGTTAGAGAGGGAGGAACCCCGAACTGTCTCAATCTCTCCCTCCTGTCCAACAATTAAGAACCTTAGAGTTGAGCCCCAGAGAAAATGAGTGTTTGCGAATGCCAAAGATGGGAAAGTCATCTTATTTTTTTTTTTTTTTTTTAATTTTAGAAACATAAAAGTACAAAAACATATTGACAAACAGATACCCATTATCATAGAAAATAGTACAATCACAACTAATCTATAGACAAGGTGATATGGTCTCAACAGTAGTTGTTGCTTTATCCATTGATATCTTCGAAT
>PVLD010024297.1:0-25733 GCA_004027595.1 Dinomys branickii
GTGTGCAAGTGTTTCAGGAAGTTTTGTGCTGTAAGGAGTACATTCACACACGTTTCTCTTTCACCCTTAGGCACAAGTGCACCACCCCTGTGAAAGGCCTTGTCAAGCAAAGTGCACTGTGTTTCCCTATGTGGATGTCATTGGGAGAAACTAAAACCCAGTTCCACAGTGCTTCCCTACTGTTTCTGTTAAAGTTGCAACAAATTTGCTGTTCAAAAATATAGGCCTTTTAGGACAAGCGTAGCAGTGTTACTGAGAAACCCTGAAAAGATATAGTTACTACTTACAAAATGCAGGACTGTGCTTAGTTTCAAGACCTATGTAACAGGGAACACAAACCTGTGTGCAAGTGTTTCAGGAAGTTTTGTACTGTAGTGATTACTTTCATACTCGGCTTTCCCAGTAATTCTTAGGTGCACTTGCACCACCCATACAGAAGGCCCTCTCAATGTGCACTGTGTTTCCCTATCAGGATTTCATTTCGAGAAAGTGAAATCCAGTTCCACAGTGTTTCCCTACTGTTTCTCTTAACGTTACATCACATTCGCTGTTCAGGCCTATAGGCCTTTCAGCGCAAGCAAAGCAGTGTTACTGAGAAACAGTGAGAAGAAGCAGTTACAACTTACCAAATTCAGGGTTCTGCACAGTTTCAGTATCTGTGTAACAGGTAACACAAACCTTTGTGCAAGTATTTCAGGAAGTTTTGTGCAGAAGTGAATTTCTTCATATACGGCTTTCCCAGTAAATCTTAGTATCTAATGCACAATCTGTATAAAAGGCCTTCTCAAGCCAAGTGCCCTGTGTCTTCCAAGCTTTTTGGTCAGGAAATCAGGGACTCAGTGGAGTTCTAGAACATCACAGCAGAGAAGTTCTTTTATTCTGAGTCCATACCCAACTCAGAGGGCGTGTCCAAGCTATTGCCTTTTCTCTAGCCCCAATTTTCTGTGTATATTTTGACCTCCAAGTCTCAGTAGTTCAACATCCCGCAGATAGGGCTAATGACATAACTTTGGAAGGGAGGCCGGAAGCTTCATAATACAATGTGATCTGAACGGCAAACACTTTAGAATATACAAACGGAGCCATTATTTTTCAACCACCATGGGTGTACTAATATTTCAAACCTCCTACAATGTTAACGGACAACATTTACGTATTTTTACACAGAAATTTAGAAAGTAAAGCCATCCATAATATTGCTACATGACAATTATGAAGATTTTAGTAGTTGAGTCCCTGTCCCTATGGAATGTTAAGAGACAACAGATATATAATTTTCCAAAAAATGTGAAACCAAAGAGCCATACAGAGTTTTGTAACATAACAGGCATGATGACTTTTATGAAATGTTTAAATGCGTAACATTTAAACATTTGAACACATTTTTAAACACATTTAAAGCACATATAAATACTGGGGTAGCTTTGTCCTTTTAGTCAATCAACCCTACATAATAAATAAGAAAACTTCATCTAATTTGTTGACATAGAAGAATTTGATATCATTGCCTGGGCTCTTTAATATCCAAGTATCTCTGAATGTACTGGCATATACATAGCGTAAACATCACATTAGTTCTTGTCAAGAAAGTATCATTTAAATAACTTTATGTTGGTCTGAGATGAACTTCTTATTATCCATATCTGAAGCACAAGAGAAAGGCAGATGTCTACCAATCGCAGTTTTACATTTTAGAGTACCGTACATTTGGAAGGCATGATTCGATTTTATACACCATGAAATTAGCAGCAACAAAGTGTCATTATTTTGTTTCTCATTTTACTTTTGTACCAAATAACATCTTTTAATCAGAAAACCTTACTGTAAATTTTTACTGAAAATCTTTCTTCTGACCAAATGATGCCAGGATTGTAGTTTCCCCCAAGAGACTATGAAGATCAATGGGGGCTCCTTATTAATGAAGAGAGGTTGGCCATTCCTCTGTTCACCAATTGGAGCCTGACCCAATAATTTTTCCTCATCCTAAGGACTGTAGTTGAATGTCTTACTTTTGATGTCATTTAAAGTAGCTGGTAACTCAGGTGAACGCATGGTTTAAAATCTATGTCCCCATTGTTTTAAGAGAAAATGATAAAAGAAAAATGGTTGAGCTCAAAATAAAGGGAAAAAGGGAACAGCTGTTCACTGAATGACAGGCAAGCATGTAAACAAGTACACAGAACAAACAAACATCCTAACAAAATCAGAGTGCACTCAAATATACTTTTTGCCATTTTGAAATATAGTAATACTATTACAATTTTAGAAATTCATAATTGAAACAGTCTCATCAGATTTTGTCAATTAGCAGAGATATCTTAGAACATATTTGGAAGTTATAGAATCTTTTATCTGTAATGAATATATATATTTTATGTTTTACCCTCTTAAGAATACTGGTAACTTTCAGCTTTATATCCGTATATCCTTTATTTCCTATTGTCATCTTAGATTTCCATTTATGTCAATCTTTTCAATAGGCCCCTTGTTGAATCTAGCCTCGTTGTTCTCTATCACTATAAAACTGTCTCTGTGGTGTTGTTGTAGGCAGCTGAGTTAGATAAAATATTATAGGCAGTCAGACAGGGCCAGGGCCTCGAAGGAGCCAACAGACCTGAAGGAGCCAACAGACCTGTGGGCCAGACCTTAAGACAATGGATTCTAAACAAATACACCCACACACCTCCCTAGGTGTAAATGTCAGGGATTGATATTCTAAAGAAGTAACAACTACCTTCTAAAAAGCCAGGAAGAGTCACTAGCCCAATCCCCACAGGAAAAGCCCCTGATCTATATTCATGCCTGCTTGCTAAGTGACTCACTTCCCCATTTGATCCCAGTCCACTCAGTCTTACCTGGACAATTATATCTGAAATCTTATTGGCTGACCATAGTTTTGTCCATTTCCCCTACCTTGGACCTGCCTCACCTCATAGTTTTTTTCTATAAAGTCCTTCGAAAAGACAGTTGGGTATAACCCACTCGGGGCCCCCTTCTGTCCCTCTCTTGGACAGAAGCTTTCTTTCTCTCAATAAATATATTCTGCGCTTTGTGGGACCCCAAAAAGTGGGACCCCAAAAAGTGGGACCCCAAAAAGTAGCCCGGAACAAAATGAGATCTCTTTAAAAAGTGCTTTATTTAAGCTGGTACCCAGCGGTGTCTCCAGTGCAATGCAGGCAAGGAGAGCCCCGAGCAGGTGGAAGGCTTGGGTTTTTAAGCTTGCAAACCGCAAACGAGGAACTGCACATTAGGCCTCTTGTGATTGGCTCCTTTGGTAGTTTTTCCTTTTAAGGTCAAGCAATGTGGAGTCAGGGCCTTAGGGGTAGGGGGGTGGTATTAGGTGCATACAGAACAGGAAACGGCGCATCAAGTTTAGACATGCCGCTTAAGCAAACTTTTAGCCTGGGGAGGGGGCAGGTTGCAGCAAGTTACAACATGTTTGTCTTGTAGCAATCGGGAGCAAGTGGCAACATTAACGGGAGCAGGTTACAACACTCTTAACCTCCGTTGTTCCTAAAATTCATTCTTCAGTCTCAGAGAACACGAACTCGTCTGATATCATTCAGGTTGGGAGATTTATTTTCCCGTATCAGTGTCACTGTCACAGGACTCTTCCTGAAAGATAGAATCAACTTTTTCTCAAGATCTGGGTTCTTGATATAGCCTGACAGCATTCTCTGGTACCCAGATAGGTCACTCAGCATTCTCTGAAAAAACACAAGCATAATCTCTACCCCAAGTTTGAACAATCCTCATCTGATCTCTTTCCCATATTCCAGTGTTGTTGGTCTTAGATCTGTTCCCATCCTGGGTGAACAGGTCCCGAGAATGAGGTATCCGTGGATGAATAGAAAAGAAAGAGGAAAAAGAAATACAAGAGAGACAAAATTATGGGGTCAGGGGTTTTCAGCCTCTTGGAATGCAGCCTTCAATAGCATTTTCAGTAATCTTCTATTGAGAAAGAACAAAAGAGGCAACTGAGTTAATAGGTGGCTATCAACTCTTTTAGCAGGGAGAATACAACTCAATTACCATAGGCTTGAGACTTGACTAGATAGCCATCATGTCACCATTCCTTTCTGCATATCACAGCAAAGCATTTAGTGTTGATGCCCCGGGCTTACCAGGCTTCTGCTAGACTTCCTTGAGAACCCAACAATCAAGGCTATGTTAGGCCTGAGGCAATACATTGAAAGATTAACTAACAAATGTCCTTCTCCACAGCATTTAACATAGATAGTGCTTTTCACAGATCACATGTAAAATAAAACAAAGTAAGTAGTACTTTCATTATTGCTGGCTTTCTCTGTGGTACTAGAGAAGGAACCCAGAGCCTTGTGCATGCTATTGAGCTGGCACAGCTCCTAAACAAGTATTTGTTTTTCTTTTATTTTTTTGTCTTTTTGAGACAGGGTCTTGCTATGCAATTCAGGCTGGCCTTGAGCTCACAACTTCCTGCCTCAGACTTCCAAATGCTGGGATTATAGGCATGTGCCACATCTGGCCTAAACAAGTACTTCTGAGGGTAGGTAATGAACACAATTTTGGAAACGAGATACTTATTACTGGCTTTGTATGTACTATTTCAGTGATTAGGTTTTGGATTGAAAGAAATGAGCTTAGATAATGTTTCTGGAAGACAATATCCACTGGATTAACATTTCATACCCACTTTTTCGTTTTTTTTTTTTGGTCTTTTGGAAACAAGGTCTCACTCTGCAGTTCAAGCTAGGTTTGAGCTGATTTTGTAGCCCAGGCTAGTCTCAAACTCACAATGGTCCTCTTGCCTCATCTTCTCAAGTACTAGGATTACAGGTGTGTGCCACCAAGCCCAGCTCATACCCACTTCTTATTTTGTCATATCTTGAATTATTCAAATGCACTACAAAATCCAAATGGAAAATTACTCATTTCACTAGAAATAACAGTTTCTATAGGACCGAGAAACATTTCCTCCTCATACTTCTCCTGTGGAGCAGAGAATCTTTGCATCTTTTTCACAGCTCAGTAACAATTCAGGATCTGGCATGCTCCAAGTGTTATAGACAGCTGAGATAGATAGAAATACTATAGGCAGTCAGACAGGGCTGGGCCCTCGAAGAAGCCAATATAAAAGATAAGATACCTGTGGGCCAGACCTCAAGACGGAAGACTAAACAAATGCATCCACATACCTCCCCAGGGATGAACAGCAGGGATTGACCACCTTGAAGAGTCTTTGACCCGACCCTTACGGGAAAAGCCCCTGACCCAACCCTTACGGGAAAAGCCCCGCTCTGCATGCCCCCTTGTTACGTGACTCGCTTTCCCATTTGATCCCAGTCCACTCAGTCTTACCTGGACAATTATACCTGTAATCTTATTGGCTGACCATAGTTTTGTCCATTTCCCCTACCTTGGACCCGCCTCACCTCATGGTTTTTCCCTATAAAAGTCCCTGACAAACAGAGAGTCAGGGGTAACCCACTCAGGCCCCCCTTCTGTCCCTCTCTTGGACAGAAGCTTTCTTTCTCCCAATAAATATGTTCTGCTCTTAACCTCCATTGTTCCTAAAATTCATTCTTCAGTTTTAGAGAACACGAACTCGTTTGATATCATTCAGGTTGGGATATTTATTTTCCTGTATCACAAGCAATTGCCAGAATCCCTCTGTAAAAAATATAAAGAAAAAAATGACAGAGATGAGGAAATTTCCAATACTGTGAAAAACAGATCTTCAATTATTTCTGTCTAGGCCTTGGCCACTCATACACTAATGAAAGTGTAACTGAAACTGATCTTTCTAGAAGTCAATTTAGTGATGCTTTTGACCATTACAAAGACATAAGATATTCAATACAGTATACAGTGTATAAGCAAAGAATGAATACAAATGGCCAATGTGGATCTACTAAGTGGTAATAAATTACAAACCCTCTTTGGATTAGAAAGCACACAGATTTAAATTACAGGGGAACAGTTTAGTGGCTGAGCACTGGCATGCCTAGCATGTGGAAAGCCCTGGGTTTCATCCTCAGCACCACAAGATGAAAACAAAAAGATATATAAATCTACCTCCAATTCCACTATACTATTTTTATAATCCATGAAAAACGTTACCTAAGTGTATCTATAAATTCCATTATTTTTAAAAGTTATTACAGGAACTATATAAATTAGATATGTATAATAAAATATTTTAGAGAGAAAATAGAACTTCCACTTTTCTGTTTAATTTCTAGCCTGTTATCACAGATGTATTCTTCTCCCATAAATCTCCTGTAAAAGCAATTTAAACTCTGTCTCACAAAGAAGTATAGATCAAAATTCCAGAGAGGAATTTTAACTTTTTTGGGTTGCAGTGATTTTTGGATGCATTTAGCCTCAGTATAAATAACATTTTCTGGTGAAAGTTCTAAAAATTCAGATTAGCACAAAGAAAACAAGAATTTCCATACACCACTATCCTTGGAAAGCCACTGCTAATATTTCACCTATTCTACATTCATACCTAGGTTGCTTAGATACTCTATTAGAAACTAGAATTCAGTTTTGAATGTGTCTTCAAAGGAGACAAACTGGATCCTACTCATGTAGCTCAGTGAGGATATACATGTGAATGGACCGTGCAGGGGTGCACAGCACTTACCAGTGGGTTAGTCCATTGATGACACTGGGAGGAAGTAGGTCTCTAGCACTGTGTCCTAGAAAGCTGTATCTCCCTCCCTTCCTTGATCACTCTGCTTCGTACACTATGATAAGAGTGTGGCTATTTTGTCATGCCACCATGCCTTCAAGCCAGCAGACTCAGGACTAAAATCTTTACAACCATGAGCCAAAATAAACAATTTGTCATTTAATTTGCAGGTGTTGGTTACTGTCTCAGTAACTAGAAAGTAAGACAGACTCACAGTGTTGTATTTTTTAACCTTTGAAAGTACATCAAGATAGTCTTGTTATCCATCTGTGGTGGTTTTCCTTTCCCAAAAGAGTTTTTAATTGGATGAGATTCTTACTTCTTTTGTAGTCAAGAAGTACAGGTACAGAATTGGAAAAGGACAAGTCTATCTGAAGAATGCATTTTGTATGCAACACTTTAAGAATGTCCAAACCTTTACGAGTTATAGCAGCATGAAACTTCCATTCTCCGCATCTCAAGCCACTCACTGAGCCAGTTACATCACATCTCTCATCTTACTCATACACACTATATGGATGTAGATTCTGACATATGCAAGTTATGCCATGTCAATCACATGACATGCTACCCACGCCTACACTTACTTTCTGGTATGAGTATATTATCCTATATGACTAACTCCACTATATACTCAAAATATTTATTATTGCTGTGCAATAGTATTTTAACATTTTTAGTTCACATCCAATTAGTCCAGCCAGGCATAGTGGCACAGGCATATAATTCCAAGACTTGGGAGGCTGAAGCTGGAGGATCGCCATGAGTTCAAGGCCAGCCTGGGATACAAAGTGAGTTCAAATCCAGCCTGGACTACATAGTGAGACCCTATCTCAAAATCAAATCAGATTCTTCCAACTGCATCAACAATGTACTTTGTAATTCTCTCCCCCTTCAAAATCCAGCCATGCCCTACAAGGGTTTGAGGCCCAGGAAGTCAAACAACTATTTACATGTCTCAGTATGTCAAGAATGTCTTGAGCTATAGAGCTGGAAGAGACCTTAAAGATCATATAATTCAACTATTTCCTTTATTACAGCAAGAAAACAAAACTGCAAAGGTCAATTTGCTCCTGGCACCCAGCAGAGCAAGATGCTCTCATAACTTCCGACTGCTGAGTCTGGAGTCAGTGAGAAAGGCAGTATAGCACGAAAAGACTCTGGGACCCAACTGACTGGGCCGCAAGTCATCATGCAGCTGGTTATATGACTCCAGACAAGTTTAACCTTACTGAGCTTTGATTTCTACCTTCAAGATGTGACAGTAGGCTGGGCATGGTGGCGTACACCTGTAATCCCAGCACTCGGGAGGCTGAAGTAGGAGGATTGTTGCGAGTTTGAGACCAGCCTGGGCTACAAAGTGAGCTCAAGGCCAGCCTGAACTGCACAGCGAGACCCTGTCTGAAAAAGACAAAACACAAAAAAAGAAAGATGTGACAATAATAGTATCCACAAGCTCATGATGAGTGTTCATCAAGGTAACTGGTATGGTGCTTCTACACTGTATGTGTTACTTCAGTATCATTTGTCTGAGGACACGAACTTTTAAGTCAATGAATTCAACATTAAATATCAGGACAATGCTATTAAAATTTCCCAGAATCATCTTTTTAAAAAAACTAAAATTCTGATGGAAGCATAACATCTAAATGGGGTTACATTTTTACTAGACTCTTTTCTCTACAAGAAGTTCCAGGAGAGGCTGGGCATGTTGGCCCATGGCTGTAATCCCAGCACTCAGGAGGCTGAGGCAGGAAGATCATTGCAAGTTCAAGACCAGCCTAGGCTACAAAGTGAGCTCAAGACCGGCCTGAACTGTCTAGTGAGACCCTGTCTCAAAAAGACAAAAAAAAGAGAAATGACAGGAAAGATCATAAACTTTTTTTCCCTTAACATCATAAATTTTTAAGGCTCTTTTAAGACTTCCTCAAGTACAAACTCAATAAAGGGGAAGAGAGAGATTTAAATTTTTTACGTACATACCACTAAATAGGAAACGGAAAAAAGCCTAAAAGTATTTAAAATATATCGTCCTGCTGGGGATTTAGCCTAGTGGCATAACTTCCTGCCCAGCAAGTACAAGGTCCTGAGTTCAATACCAGGTACCAAAAGAATAAAAATAAAATATGCCATCTTGTTCAAAGAAATTTGCTTTTTATTTAGAAAAAATGAATAAGTTTGAATAATTCTCTGGGTACCTGAATACAAACACAGGAAATTTGTCAAACTACTAATCAAATTAACAATATTAAAACACACATGAGAAAATCTCTGCACCTTCTTAGAATATCAAAACATTTATTAAAATTGAAATAATAAACAAAGTAATTTCTCAAAATGTTTGCTTTCAAAGGAAAAAGTTAGAAGCCAGGTACGGTGGTGCATACCTGTAATTTCAGCACTCAGGAGGCTGAGCCATGAGGATCACTGAGACTTTAAGCCCAGCCTAAACTACATAGTGATACTCTGCCTCAAAAACCAAAGAGGGTTGGGGATGTAGCTCCGTGGCAGAGCACTTGTTTAGCATGCACAAGGCCTTGGGTTCAACCCCAGTACCACAAAAAGCAAAAAACCCAAACAAAGTAAAAAAAATAAAATTAAATTAAAACTTAGAAATTAACTTCAAAATTATTGTTTGACATATTTTATGCAAATGTCTTCATAAGTATGATGACACTAGTAATGATCAAACTGTGTAATAAACTTTAAGAGTTGTCACAAGGTACTGTGACTTATAAGAATTTTGCTTCATTAATAATTATTTAAAATACTTGATAGAAAATTCTTTAACTAAGGATTCACACTAATAACGGCATTTTCTGGCTCCATTTTGGTACAGAAAATCTCTGGGCTACACAGTGAGTTCAAGGCCAGTCTGTACTACAGAGTGATATAGCATCTCAAAAATAAATAACGATAAATATACAAACCAATCAGTGGTGCTACCACTCACAACAAAGAGACATAGTAAATCCCCTAGTTAAAAGGAAAAAAATTTATCTAGCAAGATGCAGTGAGGCATGCCTGAAGCCTCAGCTGGTCAGGAGGCAGAGGCTGGAGGATCACAATTTAGGTCAGCGAAGGCAACTCATTAAGACAGTTTCACAAATAAATAAAAATCAGATACTTCAAAGTGGTAAACAAGTATGTTTTAGAACACAAACAAATCAAGTTCCTTGGACAGCAGCATGAAACCTGGCATGGTTTTCCAGGACACAGAGAGGAGAGGTAGCAAATCGAAGATCCCACATCTGGATCACTGGCAACCTGTCATTCTCAGATGCCAGGACCATCTGTGTGGCAACATCAGGATGCCAGGCCAACCCAGAGCAATGCCTCTGCAGAGACTGAAGGTTCAGATTTTAGCAATCACATGACTTTATAAAAAACCAAAATGAAATTTGAGAATTAGACCTTATTAGACAAATAGTAAAAAATATCAGCCCAGGCTTAGTTTTTCTTTAAACCAAAACTTAAAACTATTAAGTTTTATTGAAAGTATTAACAGTAGTCTTAAATCCTCCTTCCTGTACATTTCTTCTATCAGAAAACTTAAGGAGCCAGCTGTGGTGGCACTGGCCTGGAATCCCGGCACTCAGGAGGCTGAGGCAGGAGAGTCTCCATGAGTTGGAGACTAGCCTGCGCTATATAAGCAAGTTCCAGACCAGCCTACACTATATAATGAGACCCTGCCTGAAAAAAATCCCTCAAGAAAACATTTCTGAAGCAACAACTATGATCTATATTTTCATATGAAGTATCATTATTGAGAATTACCAAAAAGTTCAAATCCTATAAAATATTTCAAAAGATGAATAAATGCATATTACATGATCACTCTGTGGAAACTTACGTTTTTAAAATCCTCATCTATTTGAAATACAATACTCCGAAGTAATATTCTTCTAAATATTTGCTGTTGTTTTAAAATTATACAGTATATGTATTCTAACTTGGCAACCTTGTTATAGAAAATGTCAAAGTAATCAATATAAGTAAAAACAAAGAAAATAACTCTCTAAATTTTATTTAAATTCCTTATTACTATGATATCAGCACGTTAGACTTCATAAATGAGTGACATCATGCACTTACCTTTCTATGTTTGGTATTTTTCACTTAGCAGATTGCCCTTCCGTTACTTCCATATTTTAACAAAGGTAAGGTTTTCTGGTTGAATGTCATCTTCATTTGCTTTCCACTACTGACTGATTTATACTGCAGGTTATCCCATCAGTCGGCCATTATGAATAGTGCTTCAGTAAACATGAGAGAGGTGGGGCATGGTGGTGCAAACCGGTAACGTAGCCCTTAAGAGACTGAGGCAGGAGGATCACTGAGAGAGAGCTCAAGGTCAGCCTGGGCTACAAAGTGAGTTTAAGACCTGCCTGAACTGAATAGTGAAACCCTGTCTCAAAAAGACAACAAAATAAAAATAAACATGAGAGAAAAAGTGTCTTTTTCTACATGTTAACTTCATCCTCCTTGAATAAATGCAAAGCAATGACATCACTGGGCAGGTCCACTTTGGTTTTCTGTAGGGTCCATGCTGTTTTTGTATTGGTTGTACTAATTTGTACTCTCTCCAATAGTGTATAAATCTCCATTTTTCTGCATTCATGCCAGTGTTTTGTGGTGTGTGTGTGTGGGGGGGGGGGGGGGGTATATCTCTCCATAGGAGCCATTTTCATTGTAGTGAGGGGGCATCTCATCGTAGCTTTGATTTCCACTCACAGTAAGTCATGCTGATATACTTGTTAGTCGTTTGTACAACTTCTTTGGAAATATTCAGATTTGTGCTCATATTTTAATTGAGCTTCTTGCTTTATTTTCCTATTAAGTTCCTCATAAATATGTTTATCAGTCTTTTAGGTGCATAAATTGTGAATATTCCTCCAATTCTATTGATTTTCTCTTCATTTTGTTGAATTTTTCTTCCTTATGTAGGTTTTTTCTGTTATATATAGTCTTATTATTTTGGTTTACCTTTTTACTTCTATTTTTTATTCTTATCCCAAACAACGTTGTCTAGATAAATGTCATGAAGCATTCTTCCATATCCAGTTCCAATAATTTTATACTCTTGTATGGTAATTTGTCTTCCATTTTGAGTTATTTTTTCTATGCAATGAGAGATAGGCATCAAGTTGCATTTATTAAGGGTATATAATTTTCTCAAACTCATTTCTGAAAGAGAATGTCCTTTTCCAAAATGTGTTCTTTGCATTCTTCAAAAAAAGTTGACCATAAGTACATGAATTCTTCCTGTGTTTTGTGTTCTTTCCCTTCAGTCCATTTATTCTTATGCTAGTTCCACGTTTACTTGGCTATTACAAATCTGCACTATAGTAGTCAAGTAGTGTGATGTCTCCAGCTTTAATATCTTAGTCAAGATTTCTTTGACTTCTAAAGATATTTCTGGTTCCATTAGAATTTTAGAACTTTTATCTATATCTTTTTGAATTTCATTGGTATGTTGCTAAGGATTTTACCAAAAGCTAGAGATTACTTTGCTCTGTTAACATTGTAGAAAATCATTTAAAGAATTATATTAACCTAAGGGATTTATGATCAATAATTTCTAGACCAATGTGCATCTTATGATTTCTTCACCTTTTGTTTTATATCATTCTTCCTTTAGGCTTTTTTTTTTCGATATCCTGAAATAATATTTTATTTTCTGCCAGTGAACTTCAAGTCTTGTTATTTCTTTTATGACTGTTTTCAGCACATAGCATACAGAGTATGTCCTCTCCAAATATTTGTCTTTTTCTCATTTTGCATATTTGCATGTATCACAATCATGACTGTCACCCTCACTGGCGTGAAAGCTGCCGGGGATAAGTCAGGGCACAGGTAGATGCACCTGTGTGCATCCGAGCTGCCACTTGGGGGTTCCATGCTGCCTCTCTCTCCCGTGTGCTTCCTTGACAAGCAGGATTTTTCTTTTGTGTCCTACCTATCCGCCCTGGATGTCTCTACCCGGGGCCAGTTGACTGCGGGCTGCAACCTCTGAAACAAGCCAAAAGTAAAATTTTTCTTCATTCAAGTTTTGACTGTCAGATATTTCATTCCAGCGATGAGAAATCTGACTAAAACAGATTTCTCACTAAATCTGACTAACACAAAGAGTATCTGGACAACTAAATACTTTCCCTTGAAAACCTGTTGGAATTTACATTATTTTCTGGAAATTAGAATTGTAATGCGAATGCTAATTAGAGTGATTCATATTCTTTTAGACCACATTCCTGTCTTTCTCTTCCCCCAACTCCACACATACCTCATCTTTGTTTTCTATTGGGCTCACTTTCTTCATCTTCATATTTCAGATTAATAAGTGAATCTTCAGTCACTCACACAACTATGCAATATCACTATTAATAAATGAATCCTTCATAAATAATATTTAATTTTCAAAATTTTAACTTAATTTTCATTCCAACTCAATTTGAGCCCTTTTTACATTTCTAGCTCACTATTCTTTCTCTTTTAAATCTCAGGATACTTTGTTTGCTCCAAAGTTTGGCTTTTCTCATATACTTGATGATGTTTTGTTGCTTAAACATACTTAAAAATTGTTAATGTACAATCTTTTGGCAATAGTGTCTTTGTTCCTAAAATCTCTTTCAGGATAAGCTTCTCTGGACATAATTCTATAGGACAAAGATTGAGAGGCAAGCTTCTCTCAGTTTGAGTGGAGAGCACATACACAAATTGACAGCTTCTTGATTATAGAGGGAATCAATTCTTCCTGATATACATTAAGAAAAGTGCTTTCACTATGTGCTCACAATGCAAGTTCAGCAAATGGTTTGGTTTTATTTTCTCTATGGCCCTGATACTAAGATTAAATATTTCTACTTTGTAACATTTTCCAGATTAATAATTTTCAGATGTGGCAGCACATTCAAATTATATTAAGAACTGAAAATTATTTCTGTTTGTATCCCTCCCAGCACACTGGTGATTCAACTGTAGGCTCAGTATTGTTCTTTGATCCATCTCTGTGAGTGAGTGAGTGTGTGTGTGTGTGTGTGTGTATGTGACAGAGAGAGAGAGAGAGAGAGAGAGAGAGTGTGTGTGTGTGTGTGTGTGTGTGTGTTTGTGTGATGCTGGAAGTTGAACCCAGAGGCTCACACAGGCTAAGCTTGTGCTGTACAGTGAACTATGCTTCCAGCTTCAATTCAATTGTAGTTACTGCTACTTTTTCCAAGAAGATTGCTCAAGTGTCTCACAGTTGTTTTATGCATTCTCCTTGCTGTTTTTATCTTGGGGCCTGAAGCAAAGTTTCTCAAGGACAGCTGCACATTAAATGACTTGGATTAAAAAACATTCCTACACGAGACCAATTAAGTCAGACCTTTACGTAAAAAGAAAAATGGTAGGTTTCTAAAAGTTCTTCAAGTAAAACTTCAGTAAAGCTAAGGCTAAGAATACTTGGGTTTGAATGACAGTCTTTTTGGCACCAGGGAACCAGGCATCTGTTTCATGAAAGACAGTTTTTCCACAGACTCAGTGGAGAGCAGAGGGTTTGAGAGAGATCCCAAAATATTGCATTTTCATTTTATTTCTATTATTATCATATTGTAATAGATGGTGATTAATTAATTATACAGCTCTTCCTAATGTAAAAACAGTAAAAGGTCACAGCTTGTTCTCCTAAGAATGGTCAGTCTGAAGGTGATGGAAGACAACAACATCTGAAGTGTTTTGCTGAAATCCAGCTTCGCCCATAACCGTGGTTCAGTTACTGACAGTACAGAAGACCCTGCTTCACAGAGATAGGATGTTGGAAACTGAAGCAGACTGTTTGGTGCTTTTGTATCATTCTCAGTGTATTCTACTTTGAATTCAAAACAGAAAGTACAGAGATGTAAAAGTTTCTCAGATCTACTTCTAGAGATATTGTTATTTGCAATCTCAAACAATAAATCTTCTTTTGGCACAGAGTTTATTCACCTAACTTGTTCACAAGTGGGCCAGGAATTCATTCTTACCTAGTGGAGGAGTCGTTCATGGTCAGGAATTAATACTCCAACTCTTGAAGGCCAAGATAGGTGATCAGTGAAAGGAGGCCCTTACTCAGTCTCTTTCAAAATCTCTGCTATTTGAAATGTATTAAAAATACTCAAGCTTATTTATTGGCTCCAGAACTTAGGTTTAGCTTTGAGTGCAGCCACTTTATCTGCCAATTTGAACACATTGGTTGTTCTTACCTGAAGTGCCATATTGAGTTTGGGGAGCAGATTGAATATGTCATACAAATAATCAATTTTTTAAACCACTTGTCCTGCGTCACTGAAATGTGCTGCCTGTGCTGAGTGCTTTTGTAAGAAAAAAAGGGGCTAGTGAAGCTTTTATAACTCAAAATTCTGGCCAGTGATGTACTTTTAGAAAGTGACCTCATTTCTGTGTGTGGATGTGTGTGCTCTATGCCTGTCTCTTCACAGAGCTGCTCAAGCAGATGTAACGAAGGACATGTGCTGTGGTGTGGTTGACAAGAGTATTGGCACTTGTGAAACACTGTCAGTTTTAGTTGACATTATTCAGGTAGTGAGCATTTTTTATAAATGACATGTTGGTTAGACTCATATTCAGAAATGACCTCTTTGACCCAAGTAGTGAAGCCAAAAATCTGTCCAATTATGGCGGCTGCTCTGTTTCTCCCATACTGACACAAGACAACAACCTCAGTTTTCCTATCACGTCATTATTCAAAGACTTCCACAGTCCCACAGCGGTAATGAAAGGGCACGTGACATTTCCTCATGCGTAGTCTCCTGAAAAATGTATCTCTCCAAAACAGGCATTGTCGCCTTGTTGTCAATATCAGTAGACTCATTCACTTCGATTGCATGTGAAAGTAAATATCACTAATCTTCTGTAACAATTGTGCCTCGCTATTATCTATTTCATCAATTTGTCTAGTTATGTTCACAGCCTAAAGAGAGACAGGTGCCACATTTTGAACTGCAGCCTCTCCTAAAAATTCACAAGTACTCTTAACACCAGGCATTATCAGTGCTTCTGCAAGAGGAATGGACTCAGCAATAGCAATGAGCCTCGCCTTTGGGCAAGTTGCTCTCAGTACAGGCACATTTGATGAAGCTGTAGCCCTCAGTATTTGTTCCTTGAGCTCAAGTTTTTCTTTCTTTTATGAAAACTTTGAAGCCTTATCTTCCAAAATCTGTATTACAGTATAAACATGAAAAAAATACCCACCCTCTCTGTACATGACAGGAAATATGAAAAAAGGTACTCCTATCTGCTCCCCACTCTGAGGTTTGCCAGATATTTCAGTGCACATGAGTGAATAAGTAGGTCAGCTGCTGGGTGACATTGCTGGGTCAATAAACCAGCACAAACGTGTGTGGGGTGAGGTAGGTGGTTTGTCAGCATGTGGCAGTGCAGCTGTGACAGTTTCTTGGCTTTGTAGGATTCTTGGCCTTGTAGGACACTGAGTCACCAGGTGTTGTATAGAGCTGGCTTAGAGAATGTGAATCACTGATTGCAACAAATGTGTTTTTTAATTAAGATTCTTCATAGTTTCTTTGCAATTCAGTTTGCTTTTTGTTGGTAGTCTTAGAATCTTCTGCTGTTCCAACGCGGTCTTTCCTCCTTTTCAAAGAAACTCTTCAGTGACTTTTATTTTACTTAATGGTCTCATTTGGTTTAATTAAGTTAGACTAGTTACGCAAGCTGTTATGTTGACAAGTATACAGTGTGAACCAAGGGCATGGATGGAAGTAGCAAATAAAATAGCAAGCAGTCTATGTATACCTAAATAAGGGTCACATTCTGACTAAAAATATATTCCGCGCTGCAGCCGGAGCATTCCAGTTCCCTGCCGCTTCACAGCCTCCACCTGATGCAGCTCCACCATCTCGGCAGCTCCCTGGCTGTGCTGTCATGAGTGTGCAAGCGTTTCGTGTTTTACGGTCTGAATGGTCAGACCGCTCTGCTAGCATTAATTTGTATTTGCACCTCCTCCTCGGATTTAGCATCACTACCTCAGCTCCACCTCAAATCATCAGACCCTAGACTCTCTAAGAAGTGGTGCAATCTAGACACCTCACATGTGCAGTTCACAGTAACATTCATGCTTCTGTGAGAATCTAAGAACACTGCTGGTCTGAAAGAATGTGGACCTCTGCAATGATTCAAGCATCGAGGAGGGCTGCAAATGCAAAAAAAAAAAAAAAAAAAGCTTAGCTTGTTTAGCCACCATTCATCCTATGGTGTACAGCAGTGGACTAAAGAGACCCTGTCAGCTGAGAAGCGGAAACCCCTAGGTTAGAATACCTTTGGACAAGACTACTCACATTTAGTGTACTTAGGTATCACCTGTTGAATCTTGTAAAAATGTTGATTTCTATTACTTAGGTCCAAGTGGAACTGTGCATTTTCCATTTCTAATGAATTCTAGCTAAAGTGTTGCTGAAGATCTGATGACATCTATGAGAAGCAAGTCCTGGGTTATGGAGGGAGAAATATTAAAGCCAACAGTTTAGTTTTTTACTTCTATGCAATACTCTGTAGTATCTCAGTATCATTTGTAGATAGACTGACAGAGTACTTCCCCTCTCTTTTTAAGTTTTAGAGCCTTAGCATTTATTTTTGTTCATAAACAACAACAAAAACCAAAACCACAGATCCTCTTCTGCCTTTGTACTGGCACTGAAAAAAACAGAAGATAAACTTATGTGTTTAATCCATCAACTGTCTTAGAATAGGAAACACAATTGTTTAATATCCATCTTTCCTTCCTAAATAATCTTCTGAAATATAAGTGCACTTTATAATAAAAGTATTTAGACTATATTAATAGATTTTTCAATGAGAAAATCAGAACAATGATGAGAGACAGAGTTTACAAAGAGTATTTAAAAAGAAAAAACAGGTAAAAATAACAAGTAGTGTGGATTATCTTGCATATTAAAACTTTAATTAGGTTTCTAAAGTGTGCCTACTACACATAATAAAATAGCATCTATGCATACTTTCTAATAAATTACTTCAATGAAGAAATAGGAATAATATTTCTACCTCTTAGGGATCTTTTATTTGCAAATTCAATGTTCTCAGAAATAAAATAGAATCCATTAATTGATGCAGATGTCTACACACCAGAGTGAAAATATAAAATGAATACATGAAGAAATATCTACATTTTATGAGATATATATTATGAGCTCAGTATTGTTAATATTCATGAAAATTTATAAAGCTTTAAATGCGGTCAACTTTCCATACTATTTTGCTTTCTCTGGCAGGGCATAACCTTCTCTCAATTGAGAGGGCATGCCACCAACTGCCATGAGAGTAAAACTGAACAGATCTGCTCCTTTGTTACAGACCCAGAGACACAGTGGATCACAGCTGCATGCACCATTAGAACATTTGTCATGGAGGCCTGGGTTTCTTGGCTCATATGACAGACACTAGACTGCTTATCAAATGCATTGCTATTATGTGCAAAAGAAGCAGCAAACATTAATTATCTCCTCTGACATGAGCAGCTTATTTGGTCTAATGCCGTTTGAAGCCAGAATTCTGATTCTAGCACTCTGGATCTTCGGTCTGACCCTATTTCCATTTTCCATTTGTCTTCTTTAATTAATGAGCAATGTGACAAATACTATTGTGGCTCATTTTGTACATGTAGATATGCAAGGGATCTTAGAGTATATCGCCTGCTTTGTTTCTGTTTTGTTTTTAACTGCTTTGTTTTTAACTTATAATTTGAGGAGTTCATAAATGTCCTTTCAAACGCTGTTGGCAGGCAGAAAAATGATCAGGCTCCCTGTCCTCCAAGTCTTCTTTTTAAAGTTTTTTTTTTACATGTTTGCAGTATATAATGTTTGCCTTCACCTTACGGCATTGCTGACTATACATAACTCACCTTAATTCTTTTTAAGTGTATTCCCTTCCCCTCCCTCCTCCCTCTCCCTTTTCTAGATGCATAATCTGCACGTGCGCACAGCACTTCCTGACCCTTCGCACTCCCGCTTCCCCACCCTTGCCTCGGACCTCCATCTCTTGCTCCCCTCCCCATTTTCAAAGATCTGTCTTCCTTTTCGTACCAGCTTTCCTCTCACTCTACACTTCATTTGTATAATATAGTAATATGTTTCTCATATAAGAGAAACAATACTGTATTTATGCTCATGTGTCCAATTAATTTTACTGAATGTCCTAATTTCAAATTACATCCATTTTCCTAGAAATGACTCAAATTCATCCCTCTTTATGCCTGAGTAGTATTTCATAATACATAGATACTGCGTATTTTTATCCATTGGTCTATTTATGAACATAGGCACCTTTCGATGTATATATCATGAATGGTACTGCTGTAAACATTGATACACACATATTGCTGTCATGTGGTGTTTTTAACTCTTTTGGAAAGCTGTCTAGAAGAGTAATGTCTGGCTCAAATAAAATTCTGTTGTAAGTATTTTGAAGAATCTCTATGATTTCCAAAATGGTTGTATATACCCACCAGCAATGGGGAACAGTCCTGTTGTTTTTTTTAACCACTGCCTCGCCAGATTTGAATTCTTGATAATGGTCACCTTTTTCTGGCATACAGTGAAATCTCAGTGTTGTTTCAATTTACATTTTCTTTATGGTCTATGCTGTTGAACATTTTTTCTTGCATTTAATAATTGTATTTCTTCTCAGAAATGTGTATTCATTTTAGTTGCCTTATTTTTTATTATTTTACTTTAGAGAGCTTTATTTTTAAATTCTTTATACCTTATAGAAATTAGTCTTCATCTGAAAGTGTAGTTGGCAAAATATCCCCATCATGTAGGCACGTCTTCACTCTGCTCATTGCTCTCCCTGCTGGGCACAAAGTTTTCAATATGATGCAGTCCCACTTGTTGACTTTCGCTGTTTAACTTGTGCAATTGGAATTCTGGTCCCCAAATCCTTTCTTGTGCCTATGACTTCAAGGGTTTTACACATTTTTATCTTCTAGCAGGTGAAGTTTCTGTTTTAGTTCGTTTGTTTGTTTTTGGTACCAGGAATCAAACTCAGGATCTTGAGCTTGTCAGGCAGGCGCTTGTTCCACTGAGCTATATCCCCGGCTGTTTTAGTATTTTGATCTTTGATCCACTTTGATTTTAGTTTAGCACGTGGAGAGGTATGTTGGTATAGACTGAAGCTACTGGGTATGGACAGCCAGTTTTCCTAGCACCATTTGCTAAGGAAGCTGTCTTTCCTCCAGCACATAGTTTTGGACCCTCTGTCAAAGATCAGTTGTTTAAGCGTGTCTGCAGTGGTTTCTGCATATTCCATTCCATCCCACTGATCCACATGCCTGTATCTGTGCCAGTATTATACTGCTTTTATCCATGTGGCTTTGTACTGTGAGTTGAAGTCTGGGATCCTGCTCTCTCCAACTCTGTCCTTGTTCTCCAGTATTATTTCCTCTTTCCTTGCCTCTTCTGTTCCATATGCATTTTAGGATTGTTTTCTCTAGTTCTGTAAGGAAAGTTATTGGCACTTTGGTTTGTACTGCATTAAATCTGAATATCAGCTCCAATCCAGCAACAGGAGGTACCTTCCCATTTTCTGATAGTCTGTTTGACTCCTTTTTCAGAGTTCTATAGCTTTCTTTGCAGAGGTTCTTCATTTCCTCATTTAAATGCCTAAGTTTTTAATTTTTATGCTACTGAAAATGGCATTGTTTGCCTAATTTCTCCTTAGAACATCATTATTGGTGTACAGGAAGGCTACTTCTTTTTGAATGCTGATTTTATATTCTGCTACATTGCTTAATTTGGTTATTAATTCTACCATCTTTCCATGGAGTGTTTTGGATTTTCTTTATAAAAGATCATATTGTTTGAAATTCACTGTCACTGCTGTGCTGGTAGTGTACTGTGGACCATTCTATTTCAGCAATATATTCTAGCCAACTTATTCTGTTTCATGTTCCTCATTTTATACTGAAGCCTGCAAAGCTTAAATAATATTCTGCATCCAGTTTCATTTATAAGACAGAAACAGAATTCACACTTGTATATTAGGAGTTGAAGAATACTTTCCTTTTTCCTGACCTGGTAATTCCCACCTGTATTAAGCTGATCATTTGATTCACCTGAGGAATGTACTGTATGTCAGACGCATGTCTGTAGCACTAGGCCTCATACATCAGAATTCCTGGATGTGAGTCGTGAGAATCTGCCCACAAAATGTCTTTCTTGGAGATTCAGATTAATCTGCAACTTTTTACACCTAATTTAAAACGCCCTGTGTTCACTCTCCTTTTACTCCTACCTAAGCTGGCTATCTTTATTATATGCTGTTTCATTAAAAATTTTCAGCATTCTTCTTAATTTTATTCACTGAGATTGTCACATCACCTTATGAAGACTGAATTGTTATCTGAAACTAGTTGTTTTATCCCCTCTTGATAGGAGGTTTCTACCCATTCCGTGGTAAACTTATTGGAATTCTAGCAAGTTAATCCCAATCTACCACTTCAGTGCAACTCCTAGTGATAATAAAGACACTAAGACATATTTACAGCTATGGGGAGCCAAGGGGTCCTAAGTCCAGTCAGGTTCATGGCTAATCTGAACAAAGGCCTTGACTCAAGAGAATGGCTTGAGGATGAGTGACTGTGTGAACCGTGGGAGGTAGGTGAGTGCCAATGAGCTGGACCAGGTAGGAGGCCCAAAATCACCTCTGCAAATGCAAAGACAAGAATATGCAGAGAGAGTAATCTGCATAACACAACTGAGATAGTTCTAGTGTTTAGAGGTTGGTGCTTCAGCTCTGATGCATAATCTTTCAAGCACCAAGAAGTCATACCTTTATCTCAAGGCTGGATCCCAGCTCACAGCGTGGAGCATGGCTCTTTATCCTGCTTCGTCCCAAGAGAGCGTTAAGGAGATCGAAGAGGAGGAAACACGCCTAGCATCTTCAAAGGCTACCATCAGCACCTCAGCTGGACCAATATGTGCTGCTTAAAGACAAATGAAGGGATAAGGAAAAGGTCTTAGCCAGCTCTGTCAATACATGGAAATAGAGTTAGGCTCAGCCAAAATGGGAACAATTGCTACTCCTTCAAGGAGAGAGGCCCAGATGGTCCTCTGCACAGAGGTGTGCTGTGGGTTAGAGGAAGCCAAGTCCAAACCAAATGCATTAGCCTTTCGCATGAACTTGGGATAAGCAGCTGGTCCAGTAAGCCAGGCTGAGTGATAAGTGAGATTTTTGGATTCTGTACAGTCTGAATTCAAATCATTTTCTAGGAGTAATCACCTCACTTTCTCTACTGATAAAAATGGAAATAAATTTTCTCAGTTGTGTCAAAACAGTGTTACTCAGTTAATCTATCTTTACTTAGGAAGGCAAAGCTAAAGTCAATGCTTTCCTCTCTGCATGCTTTCAACGTTCTTTTTTTCCTTCTTTTTTAGCAAAAAGAAAATGCTTTAAATTGGCAAAATTCATTTCTACAGATTTTCTGTTCTAGCATCTTATGTCAAGAGCTTTTTGAAAAGTCACTTTTAAAAGGCTGATAGTTATCTAAATGTGGCCTTCAGTCAGTGTTACTAAGGGTTTTTTTTTTCTTTTTTAAGGAATATATAATTGTCCCTCCAATAACATTTGACAAAAGGCACATTTCCCACAAAAACTTTCTCTTTGCTATCCATCCCTCTCCTACCCTAGATGCAACACAAATGTGTATGTAATAGGTGTGCACTGGTCTCAGGCCTGAATGATCACTTGCACCTGTGGGAGACTTTTAAATACTTCTTGAATCCTATATGCCAGAAATTCTTACTCAGTAGAATGGGCCCAGGCTTAAGAAGTTCACTGCTTTAATCTCCCCATGTGATTCATTGTTTTGTTTTGTTTTTGTACTGGGAATTGAACTTGGCGACCTCTCACTTGGCAGGCAGGTGCTGTGCCACTGAGCTATATCCCCAGCCCAGTCCCCATGTGACTCTGAAGTTTACTCAGATTTGGCAGTAAATCATCTTAGGAATATATAGGATATAAATTTCTAGATCTCCAAATCTGCTATGCTATTGCTGATAGAGTTTTGTGTTGAGAGGACTACCTAAAAAATTGTTGTTATGAATATTTTCTTTATAGCAATCATATCTGGCAACAAAACTCGAAGAAGATAAGATTGAACACTAAATAATTGACTTTTAAGGATTGGAACTATCTACCACCCTCAAATTTTAAAATAAATTTTTACTCTAAGTAGTGATATAGCTAAAAAAATTAAAATTTTCTTTATCTGCATTTTATACATGTGACTCCATTGTATACATGGAGTCTGTTAGTGACAGACTGCAGGAAAACAGAGATTAGCTAGAGTGATTAAATCATCCAAATGTAATGAACTTTTTATGTCTTGTGTATGGAACATGAATAAGCATATTAAAATTAAAGGATGTTCAGAGAAAATACCATAATATATAAATTTTACTGCTATAATCATAAATGTAACAATACTAATTGAGAGAATTCTTGAAGGAAATATGGGCAATAATTTACTTAATAAAGTTTAGTGAATTAATAATTATTCATGACTTCTCTTTCTAATGTATTGTGACATTTAAAGGAGTCTATGATCATGTGGAAAAAAATTTATTTTGAGTAAAATCCTATATGCAAGGTATTTTCTCCATTTTAATCTATAATGAGGTAGAAACCAGAGCTCTAATGTGTTCAATAAAACATTTTGTGAGGAGTATTCTGTTTCAATTAATTATATTCATGAACTATCGGATATTGGCCATAATCACTGGGGTCACACTTTAAAACCATGCACTGTATAGTTCCTGTCCCATTTCCTGTCCCATGGAAAATATGGCTATAGGAACATAAAATTTTTCCTCTGAATGTGAACTTGCCTTTAAAATCCTTCCAAAGGTAGCATTGTAAATGTCAGTGGTGATTGTTTTTGAAACCCCCTTTGTGTGCACATGTGTGATTTAAGTATTACATGTATTTACACACTGTGAGAAAACACCCCCTTTTGCAATTTGCAATACAAACTTGGATTTTCCCCATCTCTACAAGCTAGAGTATGTGCAGTCCTCATAAACAAAACACATTTTCAAACACCAAGTACATCTTCATAATATAGGAAACAGTAATACTAGAAGGGTATATTTTTTCATTATTCTTTGCAGTGCTGCCTGTGTTATTAAGTTCCCAATTTATGAAAGAACTCCATTTCAAGAGAATGTTCTTAAGTCATATTCATTTTTAAGTCTGACAAAGTGAGTCTTATACACTTTTGACACAATGTACAGTGTAAAGTATAACACGTGCATGTGTGCGTGTGCATGCGTGTGCGCGCGCGCACACACACACACACACACACACACACACAGAATGAGCAACATCTGTCATCGTTTACCTCGGTCCAATCTCTCAGTTATTTTCACTTTTGGTTCCATGGCTATTTCTTTGGGCTTCCCAGCCTCCCGTCCCCATCACCACTGCTTCTCCTCTTATTTGCAGATGTCCTGGACTCTGACTGAGCACTGCATCACTGCACACTATCACACCACCCAGTAAGCACATGGCAAAAGACTGTGACAGTGTCCAGCAGACAGCGAGCTTCCTCTGCAATTTGTTTGCATCTATGAATGTTTCTAATGTAACATCCATCGTATCCGTGAAAGTTCACAACCTGAGTGTTTGTAAGTCAGGGACTTACTGTATAACAGTCGCCTGTAGAAGTTTCAGCACTTACCATGCAATTCATTATTGTCATTCTTTCAACTATTTTAATGTTATTATGTTGACTTATTTGTATCCTTTTGTCAGATTCCTGTTGGTTCTTCTCTTAGTTTTTCTTAAATTTTTATATTTTTCATCTATGTGTTTTTAAAAACTGTATTTCTATTGGTTTATTATTGGATTAATATAGTTTTGTACTAGATTTTCTACTCTCACAGCATTTCCACTTGAGCAAGCATCTTATTCTGAATAAGCTTGTTCTCCGTGCATGTTGTCATGCTGGGGAAATCTAGGCAGTCTCAGCTTCTCACCCCTGCTTAGATCTCTCTTGGTTGGGACCAATCCTCTCAATTCTATTATCTGTCCACACATCAGCATTATAATTCTCTGTGTTTTCTCCTTTCAGCCCAAAGTTTCAGTGATACTTTTATTTATTCTGCCTTTGACTCTTTGCAGATGGTATTAACATTTATTTCTTTTTGACAAAGTTTTATATGTGGAAGAATAGATTCAAAATATTTTAAACGCCCTTAAAAATCTCAAAAAATGAGCTATAGTGAATTATGTGAGTTTTTCATGCTATTTCTATATGACTTGATATAAATTTAAATTCAAGTTCTCAGAACCAGAGAAATGGATAATTTAGTTCAGCTTAGACCTCCGAAGGCATGACAACATCCTTAACTATGGGGAAACTACATGACACAAAAATTTTTCTTTCTTGTTTCCAGGAGAAACTTGCAAATGGGTTTTTAAATGTGTTTTTCTACTGCTGCACATGAAAATACCAAAAATTACTGCCGTAATTTCTCTGAGTAAGATATTGACTTACTTGGGTCTTCTGTTCAATTGACATAAAGCTTCAGCCAGAGCTGGGTTCCCACCAGATGTGTGAGTGGGAAAAGGCCATGTCTGAGGTTCCAGCCACGGTCAGCTCCTCCTGGCTTTAGAGTTCACAGAGGCTTTCCTCTTCGAATTCTTTTGCTTAACATAACATTTGGAGGATGTTCTCTGTTGAAACATAGATACGTTTCACTCTTTTGCATTGTAAAACCATGTTGTTTTATTGGGAAACTTCGTATTACTTCTGTCTGTCACCTCTTCATTTTGAGGAACTGAGCACTTAACCCAGGGCCCTTGCACTGAGCTGTGTCCCCAGCTCTTCTTATCTTTCGTTTTGGAGAGGGTCTCACCAAGTCACTCCATTGCGGGGTTCACACTGATGATTCTAATTTCTGAGTTTTCCAGATGGTGGTATCACAACTGTGCTCCATCATGCCTGCATTTAAAATACTCCCTTCGGGCTAGGAGTGGCGGTGCACATTGGCGA
>PVLD010024298.1:0-25730 GCA_004027595.1 Dinomys branickii
AGGAACTCTCTTACCCTCCACCCATCAGCCCTTCAAACCTCCTGCGTCTGCACCTTTCTTCCTCACTTTTACTAAAGAAGGGGCCCCTCTTCTTTAGTAAAACACTTACTCTGTTTTTGCCTTCCCCGTGCTAAGAAACTTTGCAGTCTTTAAGGTATTCCATGTTGAACCTCTCCTTTTGTTTTCACTCATTTTCCACACTTACAAATTTGTACTTTAAAAACATGAAATCAGAACCTCCTGGTGTCCACATATCTTTATTCCAGCCAACTTCTCTCTTCCTTATCACAGTCTTGGCCACTTCGAGGTGACTCACTCCCTCAGCTCTACCCATAATAACTGGATCCCCTCATGTTCTCCAGTGAAACCCCTTATTGAGGTCACGGAAACTTCCTATTGCTAACCCCAGAGGTCACCTACCAGCCTGTCTTCTCTAATGGCCTCTCCTCATCTCTATTTCAGACTCCCCCTTGCCTACTGACTTCAAACCAAGATCTCTGAGAAGTGTTGCTTTCTGGGGCCTCCTTTTTTCTTCTATGGTTCTATTCCCTGGCTTTGTTTATCTTCTATTCACATATCCACATGCACATATGTGTCTCCAGGGCAAACTTGACTCTGTATTGGAACATCCAACTAACCAGCAAATACATCCTTCCCCAACTCACCTAACCCAATCCTATGCAAAACGGAATTCATCCTCTTTTTCAGCACAATGAATTTTCTTCCTGAGGTGCCATTCCTATTCATTTAGATGCCCCAGATAGAAACCCAAGGTTAACCTTGGCTCCTTTCTGTCTCTTAACCCCATTCTAGTTTATATCTCAGCAAAATTCCTTCTGAATCTTTGTATTTAATTCCTTTTCCATTATCTCTAGTCTATTCTAGGTCAATTCACATCATGAAACTCTCCCAAGATGGTGATGTAACATGTAATTGCTTTATTGTTTGAGAATAGTCAGTTCTACTTCAGAGGAAAAGAAAACAGATGGCAAGCATGGAACTTACGTGGCACACACAGGTCTTAGTCAATTTGCGCTGCCACAAAATACCATAGACTACATGGCTTAGACCTACATTTATTTCTCATGGTTCTAGAGACCGGGAGGGTCAGTTCAGGATGCCAGGATGCTTAGGTTCTTGTGAGGGGCCTCCGTTTGTGGCTGCCCACCTTCTTATTATGTCCTCACCTGGCATTTCCTCAGTGTATGTGTGCTCAGAGGGGAGACATTTCTCTTTTCTTGTTTATATAAGGTCTCTATTTTTATAAGATTAAGATCCAACTCTTATGACCTCATTCTACCTTAATTACCTACTAAATGCCCTTTCTCCAAGGATAGTTGCGTTAAAGATTGCAACTTAAACATATGAATTTTAGGGGAACATAATTAAGCCCATAGAAATGAAGAAGTTATTGGCCTAGTAAGGTATTTGAAATAAGTAATGTGATGAAAACAAATATGTATGAACAAAATAGAAAGTAGGATGAAAGGACCAAGGAAACACTAACACTCACGATACAGAAGGTAAATATCCATGATGTAAATGCAGCACACCATTTTTATTTCAAGTTTGCAGCATTCCATATTTAGGGAGACTTGACTTGACCACATATTGGACTCATCCACTCTAGCCCAAGCAGCCTCTGCCTGAGAAATACAAATAAAACTGCTGAGTTACTCCACAGGCTTATCGGCACTACCTCAATGATCAGGTGTACATGTCTCTGTATTTCTGAGCAGAGTGTATATCACTGGTTCCAAGCAACTTTCCTCTGCGTACTCCCTACTCAGACCTCAACTCTGGTGTTCATAACCACATCATCATCCAGCCATGCTGATGTGGTAAGGACACATAAATGATGCAGACTCACTGACCATCCTGGCATCCAGTTAGCGTATGGCCTTTCTGCTTATTTGAACACTGTTTTAAGTATGTGAACCTATCTCATATTTTCTGCTTTGATTCTTACATGTATGTTAAATTTAATTTGATAAAATGTGAATTGACTATCTTACCATGGCTTGTAAATCTTTTTTGCGACCCCTGAGATAGCTTGTCTTGTAATGTACTTGAAGGCCACCACTTTGCTAAAGAATTTTCCTATGACAAGTGAATTGCATTGATTATCTTAAGTCTTCACCTCTCCCTATATTCACACTATTTTCTATGTGACTGCAGCTCCTCCCATCAAGGATGAAATATGTTTTCCTGGCTTTTGAAATTAAACTCAGCCACATGATGTGCTTTCACCATTAGGATGAGGTCTCATTTACTTTCTTGTTGCTGTGACACAGTATGCAACACCCACAACTTAAAGGAGAAAAGATTTATTTTTAGCTCATGGTTTATAAAAGCTTCCAGTCCATAGTCAGCTGACTCCAAGGTAGGACACCATGGTGGGGATCATGGTAAAGGATGGTTGTTCGTGGCATGACAACCGGAAGTAGAGAGAGATCAAGGGAGGAAGGAGAGAGACATACACTTCCAGGCCGCACCTTCAGTGACCCACCTACTTAGACTAGGATTCACCTCTCAACATCACATTTAGCTATAAACTTATCAGTGGATAAATCTACCGATGAGTATCACACCCTCCCAATGCAATCATCTCCCAAAAGCACCACCTAGGAGTACATGGGGCTTTGGTGGCACATCCATGTGTAAACCGTAGCAAACGTCAGCAGATGTGATGCTGGCAGAATCTTTGCAGAGTGCTTGTCTTCTTTGCCTTGCCTCTTGCACCTTTTCTATCTATGTGAGAAGGATATAAACAAGTTTCCCCACTGCTCCCAGGAGTAAGACAAAACACAGGGTGAGTAGCCACTCCCAATCAAACCCAGTCCAGATCACCTGGCCCTCAGCTTGCTGCAGATACCCAGAAGAGCCCAGTTTAGGTTAGCCATCTGTCAGTCCACATGTACACTCATGAGAAGAAATACTTGTAGATCTTTTACGGCTCTAAATTCTGGGTATTTTCTCACACATGAAACGGAATCATTTTCATGAGCGATTCTCTTACTTCCAGGCCTTTGAATGTGTTACTTTCCCTATTGAAGACATGCATTAGATTTCTAGGGTTGCCGTAGCAAAGCACTATAAACTGGGTCGATTGAAACAATACAACTTGGTTCATATTTCTGCAGGCTAGAAGTCTATAAACAGTCACCAGGACAACTCTCCCTATGAAATAAGCACTCATCCTTGATACTTCCTAGCTTCTAGTACTTGCTGGCAGTCCTAGGTGTTCCTTGGCTTACAGATGCACCACTTCAGTCTTTCTCTCTATCATCACATGATGTTCTCTTCTTGTGTCTCCATATTTTCTTTTCATTAGGACACAAGTTACATTGGATTAAGGCTCCATCCTACTCCCATACCTTACCTTAATTAATTACATCTGCAATCATTTATTACCAAATAATTTCACATTATGAGGTACTAGTCTTTAGGACATTGACATCTTCAGGAGGCACAATTCAACCCAAAACAGCATACTCTTTCATTGGCTTTTCCTGGCCATTAATTCCACTTGTTTTTTAGATATCATCCTTGTTACCAATTCTAGTGAGTCTTCCCTTGTCTCTAAGGGCTAGTTAAGTCCCACTCTAATATGTAAACAACACGTCATGAGTTGCTGAGTATGGAGCAATTACACCATAAATTTTTGATTTAGTGACCTTAAAGTGAATAGAATAGGATCCTCCTTTATTATGAAAGTGACAGTGGTATACCTATTATGGTTGATACATTGTGTCAACTTGGGGAGTCTAGAGGTTTGCCTGAGTGACTCAGCAGGAAGCCAGGGTGCTTACTTCGTATACATCCTGAGCCTGTAGAAGAGGAAGGCGTGGAGATTATGTGAGTGCTACATGCTCCCTGGGTGGGGGCAGCCTGTTTACAATGTAAGGGAGGTAGAAAGAGGCTGCTTGCCAGCATTCCTCCCTTTTGCTGGTTGTTTTTGCTGTGTTCTGCCTCCATGAACGTTTGTCCTCTGCCATGTGCCACTCTGCCTCTGAGCCATCCAAATATGGACTGAAAGTTCCACAAGCTGTAAGCTAAATAAACCTTTCCTTCCTTCATTTTGGGCATTGGGTATTTTGTCTCAGCAACAAGAGAAAAGTAATCAAGAGAATACCAAAACACGATAGTAGCTTTTCTTATGAATGTAATAGCAGCAGATCAAAGCATGATAGTGGCTTTGCCATGTACTAGCTCCTTGTCTCTAAAGCAAATTTTGGAATCAACCTGGACCAGAAATTGAAATGCTTCAATGATTTCCTATCAATTTTTCATGCCTGTTTTCCTTTGTATATCAGTATTATTTGTCTTTCTAGATACCAAATGGCTTCTTTTCCTTTGTAAGTTTCCTTACAAACTTGTGGCCATCCCATTTCCCCAAGTTTAGATAGTACTGGTTCAGCCACTTACTAGAATAGAGATCAGTATCTAAAACTCCCAGAGAAAATAATCTGGTTGGCCCAGACTGGGTTAGGATTAAGCCACAGACCAACCAGTAATGGCCTGGGATACAGTTATACAGTTCTAATGTAACTTCTAGGACCATATTTCTGTGGATATGTGTGTACTAGGATTCCATAAAAGACAATATTATGGTGTAAATAGGAAATGGGCCGCCATGACTCATGTATCGAAGGCTTGAATGAGGCACTGGAGATCAATTGTTCAAAGGTTGGGCCTAGAGAACTGATTGGATAAAAAGGAAAAGCATTGACAGCAATGCATAAACAAAATTCTATGAATTGCTGAATATGGAGTAACTACATTATGAACTTCCTTTGTTGTACTATGTACCTCACTGTAGGTCAATTGTCTATGAACACTTCTGCACCATATACTGTGTTATGAGTCCCATAAACAATGAGAGCACCATGATAGTTGTGGCCACTTTTGGTTCCATACTACTTAGTGTGGTAGAATGACTGCATTAATTATTCCAAGTAGTGACTCCCTTCATTCACATATTTTGCCTCTAATTTTATAATATCTTCTTACTCTGAGTCACTGGCCACATAATTTGCTTTGGCTAACAGAATGTTAATAAGTGTGATATAAACCAAGGTTTGACAATACCATCTATGTCTATATATGCTCTTTTGCATGGTTGGGCTTGCTTACTTTTCCACTGTTGCCTCAACAAAGAATATGACTTGGGTTAGCTTCCTAGTAGGATGAGGAAAATTCATGGAGAAGAATCCAGGCCATGTTGGATCAGTGAAATGCCAGATGCCTTTAAAATATATAAAAGAATTCAGTCAAGATCAAGAGAGCCATGTATCCTCCACAGAGATGACTGAAGATGTATGAGTAAGTCTAATGGAGGCCAAAAAATCAAAAATAAAAACAAACACCTACCCGGACAACCCACAGATCCAAGATCAATAGTAAGATATGTAGTTACTAAAACTCAAAGCAATGAGGCAGACTTTTTCTTACAAATTTATAAGTACTCAGAAGAGCTTGACCTTGTAGTTTCTGCACTCCAACTCCCTTGTTGAGAAGATGGAAATTAATATTTCTTAGTTGCTCATCTCTGGATGGGTCTTTTTGGCTCCCAAACCCTAAAAATTTTGAATCAAAAGTACCAGTAAATACTGACTTCTATCACTTTACTGAAAAGAACAGTTAATGATTAATTATTTGATCAATCTTGCAAGTCTCTGTTTGTTCTCCTGAGAAACCACTTTGGAGATATCAATATGCAATACAACAACCATTGTTAATTTCCTACTACTTTGTATCTCTGTATTGCTTGTATTGTTCTTATGCTATTTTGTAAATGTATGTCTGTCTGTTAATATATTTTCCTTCTTTTATTTTTAAAATAAATTTTAAAAAAATACAAGAGTACCAGTAGCATTATCCTCTGATCTAGTTAAAAGAAGATGCAATAATGACTATATTTTCTAAATGTCTTGTATTAGAGAAATAGCCAGACTTTGACTCCTTGTGATGTTTAGCAGAAAGTAGGACTCTAGATACTTCTTTTATTTTCATCGTCTCTTTTCTTGTGACTAAGCAAAAGGAAATGCACTAGTAGCAAGATCTTTGTGAAAAACACATAAAGTATTTTTGTTTTCTAATCAAAAGTAAGCTGTTTTATCCAGGTTTATTAATATTGTTTTTATTACTAGAGAGTTATTTTTAACTATAATTTAGTTTTATTTTACAATTACGTAAACTATTGCAGTTTCCAAGTTAAATCCGTAAAACAAGGTAATGTCAGAAAAATAAATATTTGAGAGAGTTGGCCACTTAGATGAATGCTACCATATGTATATATATCCCTTCCACCTACACATACATATAAATGTGCTAACTCAAGTGAAACTTATGCACAAATATGAAAACTTTTAAGCAGCAAAAAGATAAAAGAAAATATAGGATACAAAACCTAGAAGCACACAGTAGCATAGCACATCAGTATTGAATTTATAATTACCTACACAATCATTTTTGTTGATGTTTTGTTTCTTTATATGACTTCAGGTTATGTTTAGTGTCCTTGCATTTCAGCTGAATTACCTCTTTCAGCACTTCTGTAAGGCAGATCTACTGATGAGTCACTCCTTCATGTCTTTGTTATCTGGTAATGTCTTTATCTCACCATTTTGAAGGACAGTTTTGTTGAATATGGAATAGATTTTTTCATTCAGCACTTTAAATACACCTTCCCACTTGGGGATTTTTTTGAGCTTCTTAGATGTATAGATTTGTGTTTACCAAGTTTGAAAATTTTTAAACCACTACTTCTTCAAATATTCTTTTGATTTCTTTTTCTCTTTTCCTCTGGGATTTCCACTGTGTGTATGTTGTTAGTTTGGTGGTGTACCACAGTCTCTTAGGCTTTTCTTGTGTCACCATTCTTTTTTTTTAGGTCTGCTAACTTGGATTCAATCCCACTGATTTTTTTTTTTCCTGCCTGCTCAGATCTGCTGTTCAGTCACTCTATAATATTGTTGTCATTCTGGTTATTGCATTTCTCAGGTGCAGAATTTCTATTTGGTTCATATTTATAATTTCTACTTCTTTATTGGTAGTCTGTATTTCCTGAAACACATTTTTACTGGTTTCCTTCAGTTCTGTCTTGATATGTTTCCTTTAGCTCTATGAGATTGTTTATAGAACATTGATTTAAAGTCTTTGTATAGTAAGTCCAATATCTTTGCTTTCTTGGAAACACTTCATCTCAATTTCTTTCTTTCAGCTTTGCATGCTTTATAATTTTTTGCTGAAAACTGAACATTTTGAATCTTATTGTGTGGTTACTCAGATTTTCTTCCTTTCCAAGATTCTTATTGACTGCAGTGAGTTTTTTACTTGGTGACTTTCTAATTTACTTTTTATGTATAAAGTTTAAATTCATTGCCCTGAGTGCTACATAAGGTTTGTTTTTCATTTTTTTCTTTCCTTTTTTGTACCAGGAATTGAGTTCAGGACCTTGTGCTTGTTAGGCAGGCACTATGCTGCTGAGCTACATCCCTGGCCCAAGGATTGTTTTCTTTTAGCTGAGTGGTCAACTAGTCATTTGACAGAGATTTTCTTGAATTCCTGGAGCCAAAATATAAATCAAGAAATGAGAGAAGGAACAGATGAAGAGAAAAGAAAAGAAAAAGAATATTTTCTTCGGCTCCTTGAAGATTGTTTCTGTGTTGAGGCACTCCTTCAACTCCCAGCCAGGCTGTTTATAATTTTGCCCTAAACTTCACTTCTGTCTTGCTGTGAACTTAGAAATCAGCCAGAGGTGAAAGCTTATATTCTTCTTAGGACTTTTTTGAGCAGACACTCTGTCCTTGACCTGTGTGTGACATTCTAGTTCAGCTGGTCTACATAGGGACTTTTCAAAATGCTTCTTACTCGAATGTATCTCACATCCAACATTTATTTTGGCCAAATTTCAGTGTGTCCATCATTTGCTCCAACTGTTTTTGTTTGTTTTGGGGAACGTTTCTTTCCCAGGTGGCAGTGGCATGTTTTCATTGTTTTTGAAGAAGGATCTTGACATAAGCACTTCTCCACTATGAGAGAGTTTTGAATTGCATGAGACAAAGTGAAGCACCAGGTGTCAGTTCTTCAGTGAATCCCCAGATAGATCAAAACAAACACTATCTCTTGTGAATGATGCTTGCTCTGTTCCTCTCAGCCCCACATAAGCACAGTGGAGATGTTGGCTGTTGTCTTCAAGATCACTGACCCACTGGAAGAAGGATGGAGCAAGGGTACCAATGCCACAAAACTTCCTTTCTGTGTTTCAGTGGGCTGTCTTCTGGTTAAGTAAAAACTTCATGGTCCTCTAGAGTTCTGATAACTTTATCCTGTTTTTCCCAAACTTTTCAATAATTCTGAGGATGGATAACCCCAAGAATTCCTTACCTCATCAGTATAACTATTAGCTCAAGTTACCATAACAAAACACCGTTGACTGTGTGACTTAAATACTAATATTTTCTCAGAATTTTGAAGGCTAGAAGCCCGGGCTCAAGGTGAGGATTCTAAGCCACTTTTCCTGGCTTACAGATGGCCACATTTTCACCAAGTCCTCACATGATTTCCCTGTGCGTGCTGTGAACGAGAACTCTCTGTTGTCTCTTCCTCATTATCTTCTTCTCCTCCCCTTCCTTCTTCTTTTTCTTCTTTTCCCCCTCTTCCCCCTCTTCCTCCTCCTCCTTCCTCTCCTCCTTCTTCCTCTTCTATTTCTTCTTTTTGCTGTGTGTGTGTATGTGTGCTTTTGTGTGTGGTGCTGGAGATAGACCCCAGGGCCTTATATGCTTGGCAAACACTCCACTGAGGCAAGAGATAAGGGATGGTGAAAACTGACTGGCATGGCATGTTAACTACACAATCCCAACGGTCATGGCAGACTGCCTGAGCAAGTAGATATGACCTGCTGGTTATAAAATCTCAGGACATATGCACAGAGCAATTCAGAAACCTTGTACTTGGGTCTTTCCCACGAACTGAAGAGGTGTTTCAATAGGCTGGCCTATACCTGACATCAGCTTGAGGAGTGCTGATACCAAAAGAACAGGTCAGATTGAACTTCTTTGCTGCTGCGTTCTTTCTCTCTAGTAGACCCTCTCACTTTAGGGTGTACTTCTTTTCCTACTTTTATGTGGCCCAAATTCAATCTGCAGAGCGTGTTCATTACCATTTGTGCTTGTCTTGACCAAGTTTTTGTCCAGGACTGAAAAAAACTAGAAAAAATCTCTAGAAAGAGACTCCAGAACCGCCGAAGCTGGTAACATGACCGCTTAGCTGCACTCCCAGCCCTAGTCCTCTGCTAACAAGGACAATAGTTCTATTGGCTTAGGATCCACCCCTCTGACTTCATTTAACCTCCATTGCCTCTTTTATACTCTTAATTATAGTCACATTAGGGGTTGGAGCTTCAATATATGAAAGAAAAGGGACACAATGCAGTATATCTCCATATTTGCTGAGAGCATTTTTTACTTTAGTTATATTTTAAATAAAAGCCTCTCCCAACAAGGCAACAAGGCTGTGCTTCCTTGATCACTTGGAAGGTTTCATTTTTTTTTTTTTTTGGTAAAACTAGTTAAGAGGAAGCTTGCAGTATTCATTTTTTAATCCTATATATTGGGAGGCAGCAGAAGCAGAGGGATATAAGAAAATATTTGGAGTAAGAAACTGCCTACCATGTTGTTAGTTAACAGAATAAATCATTCTAGGAAAATTTACAGTGGAGACAAGACAGTACCTCATTTGCACTTTGGATTTGCATTGCTGACAATTTCTCCTTGATTTTTTAAAACTTAATGATAATATTTTAGTTTATTCGTCTAGTATCCAGTTATTGCTCATCATTCAGCCAGATTGCTAGTTATTTCACAAGAGTGTTATGACTTAAAGTAGCATGTGTACCACAGTTCTATATATACTTGGCCAGTTTTGATGGGCATTTTATTTTGTAAAGTCAAATGAGTACTTTGGAAACTAAACCACACTGTCAAGGCTGATGTTTGACCAATTCTATATGTGTAGATATTGGTATTTAAACTTAAAAAACGTAAAAAAATAAATATCACCAATAATCACTAATTTTTAAAAAATGCATTTTCATTTCCACCAAACTCATTTGCTTGTATCGAAAATTGTTAACTTTTCTAGCCCTGGGAAGTTTAGCAAAGAAAATCAGTGTGGTCTCTGAATTATATACATGTCTGGCTTGACTCTAGTCTCACTTCCTTGAATTGAGAGAAGTGCTCACACTTTATGCCTCTTGTTTCAGGTTTACTGTAAGGAAATACCTCCTGCCATCCACGAGATGGTAAAACTTCATGCTTCATTTGAACACCTGTTGATGGAGTTTCTTAGAACCATTTAACTACTTAGATACTTAATCTCAGAAAGTAATTTCATACATCTCACAAATAGCCACAAATTAATAACCTTACTCCGTTAAAAGAAATAAATATGGTTTATTGAAAGGAACAGTTAATGCTTAATTGTTTGATCACTCTTGCCTGGCTGTATCTGGTAATTTGAGCAACTCCTTTGAAGATAGGAGTAAGTAATACAATAACCATTGTTGATTTCCTATCATCTTGTTTTGAAATTCTGTATCATTTTTACTGTTTTTGTGTTGTTTTGGTTTTGTCTTTGCTTTTGTTATTTTGTTTTTGTTCTTTTCTCTTTACAATTAAAAATAAAAATATAAACAAGAACAAATAAATATTCCTTATTTGGTTTGTTTTTATACACAAACCACAATTAGCAAAGTAGAAATACACATATAGGAAAACTCTTTTTCTTAATCCACTTCAACGGCAATGCCAGACTTTGTCTTGCTAAATTATTATTTTAATAGTACTTTCAACCAGGTGTTCTGACACATACCTATAATGCCAGCACTAAGGAGACTGAGGCAAGAGGATGATTGCCACAAGCTCAATGTCAGCCTGCACTGCATAGCAAGACTGTCTCAAAATAAGAGTAAAGCAAAAATAAAAGAATAGTCTCACTAAAAAGTGGTACACCAATCCTCTCCTCCAAACTTAAATAAAGCATTGAAGCATCTAAAAAACCTTTATTGTATATGACTCATATGGGATACATGAATTCTACTTTCCTGTTTATAGTGAAGTTCTTCAGAGTTGTATAATCTCCCTCCTTTTCATAGCCAAATCACAATTCAAATCCTAGAGGACACCTGGAAAGCCCAGTGTGTTACCCAAGTACCTTTAGGACTTTTCAAATAGTTTTTAATCCTCCTTGTATTCTCTTGCTATTCCTGTGGATCACATCATCATGTTATCAGGCTTCTTGTGTCTCAGCTCCCTCTGGTTTACTTCATCCTGTGGCCAGCTTCTGCCTTATCTCCCAAGATAATCATTTATTGCTATGCTTGTTAGGCAGCTTTACTGAACACACACAACACGAAGGAATTATAATACAGGACAGGGAACATCAGCCATCAAAATTATATCCCTGTTCTCTAATGTCAGTGCCATGAACACAAAAGGTGTTTATTGGCCACAATATCTCTCAGACCAGACATTCTGTCTGATTCTTGGATCTATTCTTCAACTGTGTGAAAATCACTCCTAAGCACCATGACATTGTCTCTCACAATCTCCCAGTGCAAGACTCAATTAGGTGATAAGTTTCTCCAGCCAAGAGCATCACCTTTTTATTTCATTATGCTGGAGAGTTTAGGTCTTCTCTAAATCAGCTGCTAGGACCTAGATTAGGCAAAAGGCCTTCAAGTGGCTCCCTTAACAAAAAAGTCCTATCTCCTTAAAACCAATTTTTGTTCGCAACATTTAAAGCAAGTGCACCCAGGAAAGAGAGCTTCTAATATGTCAGATTTTAAAAACTACTTTATTTTAAAATAGTTGTATACATACTGAAGAGTTATGAGGATACTATAAAGAAATCCAGTGTGTTCTTGGTCCAGATTTATCAACTATTAACACACTGTCATATTTACATGAGCATTCCCTATTTGTACATCATTTTTTTCAGAATTATTTCAGAATAAGTTGAGTACATGTTTTCTTAAACACTTTAATATATACTTCCTAAGAGAAAGATCACCACCAATCATGTGACAATCATCTTGTGCCTTCTGATATGATACACCAAGAATGACTCACATAATGGTGCCAAAACTTAACTAAAAATGCATAACCTGAATTTAGTTATGAACAAATATCAGACACATCTCAAATGAGGAACATTCTACAAAATAACTGGTCTGCAGTCTTCAAAGGTGTCATGAGAGAACTTAGAGGCCAAAACAATGGGCCAGTTGAAAAGAATCCAAAGATACCTAACAAATGGATTCTGTGTAAGGTCTTAGTTTGGATCTGGACCAGGGTGAAAAAAAAATCACAAATGAATAGCATTATTGGGACAGTTGGCAAACTTAGAAGTACTGTCTATTAGTTAATAATACTGTATCCATGTTGCAGTGTTTAATTTTGGCTATTGTAACATTGTTATTATTTTAGTTACTTTTCTTGTTGCTGAAACAAAATACCTGATACCCAAAGTTTAAGGGGTAAAAGTTTATTTGGCTCACAATTTGTAGAGGTTTCAGTCCATAATCAGATGGCTCCAAGGCAGAGTGGCATGGCAGAGGCGAAATATTCATAGTGACAAAAGGCAGCAAAACAACCAGGGACCTTAACAGTGACTTTCTGTCCTTTTATCTTACCCAGGCTTCTTAGGGCAGGTAGCACTCACACCCTTAATCCTAGTGCTCTTGATCCTAGCATTGCACTATCAATCAATTCCACTGTCATACATTCAATATACAACCACTTCTGACCTCCCCCCGATGCATGACCACTGAAGCTTTACAGATACGTCTAAATGTAAGCCAAAACAGTTTCATATGCTAGCAGATTGGTGCATGTGAATGTATGTGTTTTCATGAAGCATCTTCAATTTCTCACTAGCAAGCTGTCAAACTGTATTAGTTTTGTTAATTCAGATATATTTCTCTGAAAGTATCAAGGCAGCTAGACTTCAGGGCATATGAAATACATGGGTCTGTTTTCTTGGAAGAAATCCTCTTGCGGTCTCAGCACTCCTAAGAAAGCTAACACATGAAGCTCTCACCTTGCTAGCACTTAAATTTCTCATCAACATCTTCACAAAGAGGAGCCTTTGCCAACTGTCCAAGGAGAGACTACAAGCACTCAGATATATCTTGGGGCAAGGAAAAATGATGTTTGAGACAAAGAGTCAGAGATTTTCACTTTCAGCTATATTTTAAAAATGAAGAAACTGATTATAGGAAACTAATACCTCTTTTTCAGAACACATCTTCAAGCTTCTTGGACTAAGAAAGATTTGCATGCGTGTAGTAAGTTCAGGAACATTCCAGCAATAGTTGTGCTATCAGGAGACTGGAATCTAAGGAAATTCTGATCAAGCCTGTCAGGAAGATCTGTGTTGTACATTGCGATCTGAGAAGAGTATGACAGAGTTCAAGTTACGGAATCTGGAACAGCAATTGAGGCTCACGGAATGATTTTTATTATTTGCAATGGAGCTCTGCGTGAGAGAATGGTCCTAGTGACTCAAGTCAGCAAAGATATATTAGGAATCCCAGGCTCAAATCCCAGCTTTGGCATCAAATAGTCATGCAACCCTATGCATGTTACTTTATTGTCCTGGATTTCATCTCTCATCTATAAAATTATATTTGAGCTTTCTATTGTTGCTAT
Organism: Dinomys branickii; assembly: GCA_004027595.1. NCBI lineage: Eukaryota > Metazoa > Chordata > Mammalia > Rodentia > Dinomyidae > Dinomys > Dinomys branickii. Next base: position 13,716 of record PVLD010024298.1, read on the forward strand.
AACAAGTCACCGCAAACTGACTTAAACAAACATAAATTGATTTTCTTTCAGTTTTAGAAGTGAGAGATGTTGACTCAGTTTCACTGGATCAAAGTCAAAGTGTCCAAATATCTGCATTATTTTGGGAGGTTCTAGAAAATTCCTTGCCTTACCTTGTACAGATTCTAGAACTACATTCCTTGGCTCACTACTCTTCTCCATTTTGAAATCAGCAGCATAACATCTTCTCTCCTTTTTGGCCTCCTATTCTATCCTCACATTTCCTTTCTCCAGCTTTGGTCCTCTCTCCCTCTAATAAGGACACTGTGGTTACACTGAGCCCACACTAGCCCATGAAAATTCCTTCATGTCAAATTCCTTAGCTTATTCAGGTCTACAAAGCTCCAGTACTCGTGTGAGGTAACACGTTCACAAGTTCTGGGAAAGAGTACCTAGATACATTGGTAGTAGTGTTCATCCAATTACAAATGGATATGATCATTTTACAAACTTTATGAAGTGAGTATGATAAATTAATAATAAAAGCATATCAGGTATGTATAAAATACCTTGTAAATGTTAACTGTTCTGAGTAAGACCAAGTTAAGACTATAAAAGATAGATTGTTTGTACAAAAGGAAGTAAGCCAGTTTACCATAAAAGGCATACTGAAAAGTATTAAATTCAAATAGAAGTATTTTGCCATTTCCTTCCTCATTCTGATGAATTAAAGTATACAAATACTTTTTGTCCACATCACTATATTAAAATATTATAATGCAGTCAGTAGCAGATCTAACTTCAAAAATGAAATGCTCGCTAACCTACTATCAACACCTACAGAAATTGTTTCAGTAAAGTGAAAAATTCCCAAGGTTGCTCTGCGTCATTCTGCTTCAGGATTCCCCACAGAATGGCTTAGACCTTGCTGTAACCATGTAATACAATTTCTCTGTTAGTCCACTTTTCTTTTGTCTTTACTTCCCTTCTGCAGGTAAAGAACAGTTCCTTATAATAACACTCCCGCATTGCTAATCTCCATCTCAGATCTTGCTTCTCAGGAACCTCAATCTGCAAGAATAACAAATCTCCAAATGTCTCAGGCAGATGGAACTCAAGAACTCAAGCATTGCTGTAATATTTGTCTCCAAATATCCCCATCCTTACTTAGGTATTAATTCTGATTTTGATTATGTTTATGTTGACAGAGTTCTCATGCAGCATTTTAGAACAAGGTAGTAGAGATGGTCTAGGGTAGCACCAGGCTACATTACTGGCGAACACAGAAAAGCTTGAACTTTTCTCCTTCAGAGTCCCTAGTAACTCCCCCATTCCCATGAAAAAAGAGTATTGGTCTTTGAGTCAAATGTCCACACCTGGGATGATCGCTTGCCTCACTGTCCAGCAGATGAAGACTCCTCAGTAGTTGTCCTTAGGCAGGGAATGTGCATCAACATCACCCATGGAATCAGATAAAGCTAAGCCTGGGTTCTGGATGTTCAGAAGAGTTTAAAGCAGACAAAAATCTAGTATACATCAGCATCAAGGACAAAGCTCTCTGAGAAACTTTATGTGGTAACATATCTCCTTTTCTTTAGCAATTTTTCTTCTTTAAATAATTAGGAACCTAATTTTAAATTTGAGCTATCAGGAAGGAATCATTTTCCTCTCTGTCCTTTTACTCAGTCAGAGGTAACTAGGATGTAATTATAAGCCTGAAGCAGCTGTTACTGCCTTCTGATGCACGTGAGTCTAGACTGACATGAACAGTTTAGGAGCCAATAAAGGTCTAATGGACTGAGAGGAGATAAGCCATTAGGGAATGCATAGTTTTAAGTTTATTCATTCTTCTTATGTAGTCGCTGTCACTCAACCAATTCTTTTGCTCCTTTATCAACTTTTCTGTCTGTCTTTGAAGAGCAGTACACATTACACTTTTTCTTAACACCTTACTGTTCTTCATTTTCTATTTTCGTTTATTACATGTGTGTAGTACATAATGTTTATACTCCCTGTGTGGAGTTGGTACATGTATATAACACATCTTAATTCATTTTTGCATCCCCTTTCCTTTCCCTCCCTCACACCTCCACCTATCCCTTGATCCCCTTATTTTCTTTTTGTACATGTTTGCATATAAATAAATAATATTCACCTTCTTGTGTGAAATTGGTTCATGTACCTAACACATCTCAGTTCTTTTTTAATCCCTTATCTGTTACCTCCCTTCTGCTCCAGCTCCCTCTATCTCTTGATACTTTTCCCCTTTGAGAATGATTTGTCTCCCTACTTTCTATTACCTATCTTTTATTTTGCTATTTATTTTTACCTTGGATTTCGCTTTTCTTTTTTTTTTCTTTCTTTCTTTCTTTCTTTCTTTCTTTCTTTCTTTCTTTCTTTTTGTCTTTTTGAGACAGGGTCTCACTATGCAGTTCAGTTTGGCTTCGAACTCACAGTGATCCTCCTGCCTCAGTCTCCCAAGTGCTGAGATTACAGGTGTGAGCCACCATGCCTTGCTGGATTTCTGAAATAGAGAAAAATACAGTATTTAAGTGTGTGTGTCTGAATTATGCTGGTGAAGCTGTGGGGAACCCTCCACTGTTGGTGGGAATGTAAACTAACTCACCCACTATGGAAATCAGTATAAAGATTCAACAAAAAACGAAAACTAGAAATTCCATTTCATCCAGCTCTTCATCTTCCAGGTATCTTCCCCCAAATGATAAGGATGTCATATTACAGAGATGCATGTATTCGTATGTTTAAAGCAACACAGTTCATTATACCCACATCTTGGAAGCATCCCATATGTCCATCAACAGGTGAGTGAATGAAGAAAAAGGGCTATTTATACACCATGGAGTACTACTCTAACATAAAAAAAGATAAACCAGTCACTTGTAGGAAAACGGATGCATCTTCCGACCATAATGTTAACCAGACACACAAGCTTCATTATTATTATATTACATATGTAATGTGTTTTCAAAAGGGAAGTTACTTCTCGTAAAAGAAAGATTTTACTCTACTGCATCTGGTCTCTCTTCCTCCAGTTGTGAAACTGATTGAGGTTCCTAAGGCTCTCAAGGAACCCCTACTAACATCCCTATGATTATTTTCATACAGAAGAAAAAAAGCAATAGCAGGAAATGGTTAGTTACTTAAGGAAAATATTCTGTTTTGAAAAATTTCCTTCTGAAGCTGTGGAAGTAGGAAAGGGAGTAGGAAAATGTAGAACAAAGGATTTTGTATGGATCATAAAATGTTTTTCTTAGGGTGAGTGTTCACTGTCCCCTTCTCCTTGCTTCTCCAGTAGAGCAAAAGATTTAAGAGGAAGATAAAAAAAGGGAAAAGATTTGAAGACTTAAATAGGACAAGGGAAAATGAACTATTACAGAAAAAAAATGAAAAGGAAAAAAATTACAGAACAGAAGCCTTCTCATTGGGTTTGAAAGAGCCCAATGAGTGGCAATCATCCCTGTGGAGGGGTTTAGCAGTGGTAGAGAGCCTAGAACTTCAAGGAGTTTAACTGCTCTTTAGGCATATGTGCCTCATTTCTTTAGTTACATGAGAAAATATGCCATATCTTCGTTACTTTTTATTTTAGTCAAACTCCTGTTAGAGAAACAGAAACCACCATATTTCAACAGAGGGAATTTCATGTCAGGAAATGGTTGCATGGATGATGGAAAAGTGGAGAATCCCAAAAGTGGGTGCAGAGAGATGAAACACCGGAAGTGGTTACCACCCTCAAAGTTAGAGAGGAACTGGGAGGAGGTGGTATAACTCTAGTTCAGCGGTCAGGGCCATCTGGCAAGATCAAGACCTACAGTAGTGTCAGCCAGCAGGGCCTCATGGCAGAGAGAGGTGCTGACTAGTGGAAGGTGGAAACTCAGTGGAGATTCGGGCACCCTTTGGATGCCACCTGAAACAGAAATCTAAGGGAAAAAGCACTCAGGACTGCTCTTGCTCTTCATCCTCCAGTTTAGCTAAACACAGAGTAATCAGAGGGCCAAAGAGGCTGCCAAATATAATTATTTTTAAACACAACAGGGCAAAGAAAGCGTAAGAAATACACAACAGAGCAAGGAGGCACATGTTTTATTTGTTCAACTATGTTTCTTTGAATTGGTATCTTTGTGGAATGGAATCAAAAAACAACTTCCCTTTATGTGAGTTACACATGTTCTCATTGCCATGGTCAGAGTTGAGTATGTTTTGGACATTATGAAGTGAGAAACCATACTGCTTTATTATTTGCCATGATTCCATAGGCTGTCCCAAGTAGTTTGTAGGTAACAATCAAAAGAGTTCATTTCTCTTTTAATCTTTGTTCTCATCCACTACTCCAATATACTTTTAATCTGTCTATTAACTATAATTATTATAGAACTACCCTGGTTAATTAGTTAATTATGATCTTGTAGTAGATTTATGTTCTTACCTTTCTGTCTCTTTCCTATGTTGAAGACTGGGTAGCAGCCAAGGGGTAACAATGCTACATCTAGTTTTGGTATCTGTTATAAGTGACATGATTTAGGTTTGACCATGTTTATACATTTAACATAGAAGATGTCATGTCTGCCCGTCAATGTGATTGTCATCCGAAGATTTGGGTATTTTGTTAGAGTTTCATTTTCTGTAGTTTTATGTATAGTGATTTAGGGTGCAGGTCAACACAGTCAGACTTTTTTTCCTGGTATCACGATCAAAAGCCACATTTTTGGGCTCTCACATTCCAACTCCACTATTGCCTGGTTGTGTGACTATGTCCAAAGTAAGTCAACTGTTCTTGGTTTCAGTTTCCTCATCTGTAAATATAATCATAATTTTAAAAAACCTACTTTCTGGGGATCAAGTAGTGAGAATCAAATGAATTAAAGTGTATATGTGTGCATGTATGTCACTGTGCATATACACACATATGCTTATATGTTTGTTCTAACTCACAGATACATGCGCGCATACACACACTTAGTTTGCCAAGTTGGCACAGATTAAGCAGCTTATAAATATCAACCATCACTATTAAACTTTTTTAATGAGGCTATACATTTTACTTTAAAAGCCTGTCAAGTCATATAAAACCCGTTCAATGTGTTTCATCCAATGCAAAGACATGGTTAGTTGAGTGGCATGAAAATTGCAAGCAGATAACTAATTGATAAAATAATTCACTGTGCAAAATACATCCTATGAATTGCACTATTTGTCTCTGTTGTAGAATTTGGTTTCATTTTCCAATATGTTTAGTTGTGATAGTATCATTATAAACTTTCTCTTATGGTTTTTCTGGTTTAAATATTTAAATTTGTTGTGGAAATAGGCTTCTCAGTTGACCAATGATTAGCAAATTTCTGATAATAGAAAAGGAAACATATTGCCCCAAGGCTTCTGTTTTCATTTCCTCATGGGAAGAAGAAGCTTGATAGAGAAGAAGAGCGAACACAACACACTGAAGCTCTGTCACCATGGGGAACTGGGCTGTGAACGAGGGACTCTCCATCTTTGTCATTGTAAGTACCAGAAAGAGATAAATTATACATTCTCTCATGCTTGGTTTCCTTTAGAAGCCAAAATAGCGCAAAGTGGTTATTTGTTTCTTTGAGAAACTGATTTACTGTGTGAACAAACATATATTTGGTTCTTTTGTGTTTCTTTGAGAAATGGATTTATTGTGTGAGCAGACATATATTTGGCTGAGTTCATTCCTCCAGACTCCTTAGTGGAAGGACCATATCTGAGTGCTCATTTCACCTAATTTATTTCTATGTTCCTAAGAGTACTAAGTTAGCCAGCATTTTGCAGAGAGAGTAAAATGTATTTTGTACCACACTCCCTAAGTCTGAATTGTTTATTAATTACTCAGGGGAAATTTTCCTTACTTTTTATATGTTTAAACTACTTTAAAAAATGGTCAGTTGAAACTTTATACCATTTTCCAAATGACAAATAACAAATACAGGACTGACCTATATGTGGCAAATTGGCCTTTATTTCAATAATGACACTAAAAGTAAAGTTCTCAGATTTCTTTTTAAGAACAAGTACCTTCTCTGAGGTCTAAATTTCAGTTACTTATGAAGTTTATAAAATTCAAGATAATTTAGATTACTTATCCAGGTTCATACATATGTCATCTATTTTGCAAAAAAGAGATTACAAGTAAAGATATGGGTATTTTTCAAATAGACATTGATTTCTATGCTTTTTAACATGAATAATATAGCTATGCTCTTAAAATGGTGGTCTGAGAAAAGCAATTGTGGACAGATTGGATAGAAAGACTTCTGAATGGCTTTTTCAAATAACCAGTGGAAACATGATGCCTAAAAAGCACACTTATGAATAAAACTTTTGTAAAAATGTATCACAGAATATATGGGGATCTTTGAGGTATTTTTCTTATAAAATTTTCTTTCTGATAGAAATTAGTGGCACAAATAAAATTAAAATGAATATTTTATTACTGGAAATATGCTTTATGCCAAAACCAACATTTTAATGCAATTTGGAACTCTGCTGATTTGAAACTGTACGGTTGATTTTTATCACCATTTGAAGAACAGCTTGTTCCTGTAGGAAGCAATTGAACTTATACTTTTAGCTCTCAGTACAATTTTCCCCAGGAAATTACCTCTTTTTAGATGTGAAAATCATATACTTGAAAATGCAGACCTAGCTTAGAAAGTCAGAATTAGGAAAAAATGACAAGGTCAAAAACTGCAGGTGCTGTTTTAGCACGTTCTCTTTTGTAAATTGAGATTTTTCTCAGGCACTGTGGACATTTAATAGTTGGTATTAACAATAACTAGTAATTTAGTAGCTAAGAAAAGATCACTATTGTACTAAAGGTAGAAGACTGGGCAGTATCACCACTTGATAAAATTAGTGTTTGGAATGAGACGAGAGGGCACAATCTATAAAAATCTTTGTCTTTAGGTCCTATGCCCCTCAACCTCTTCCTTACACTCAATATTCCATCCTTCAAAATGTTAGCAACACTTAGCAAGTAGAATGAAAGGCTTGGCATCCTAGCTGTTGAGATACCCCAGAGCTGGAGGGAGTGGGACGCTGTGTGGTACAGGGCGGCGACAGCAGAATACAATGTCTTACTGGTAGGCAAGAGGATAGCAACACATTCATGTGAGCTGAATAGTAAAACAATCATGACAAGCAACACAAGGTAGAAAGGTTAATTATGGAAAGTGACAGTGACACTGTGACAGGAAAGAGCTGGCCCTAAGCTGGTCACACCCAGCTTTGTACCTACCTTTGTCAAAGGTTGGACTTGGGGAAGTTCTGATCTTCAGCTAACTCCAATCTTGTGTAGAACTTGTTTATTGAGATGGGAAAACTTCAGGCAATTCTTTCTATTTGTGCAGCTGGTGTGGCTGGGGATAAACGTCTTCCTCTTTATCCATTACTACAAGGTTTATGATGATGGAATAAAGTACTGGTACACTAGAAAACTTCTTGGGGTAAGTGTAACTTTCATTTCATGCAAAATTGGCTGGCTCTCATTTCTAGCAAGATGTCCTTATTCTGATTCCTTTTAATATTTTAAACAAATATGCTGACCAATGTGAGCAGTACCATCAGTCTAACCCACTCCATTGAAACTTCCTGGGCAAGAATCTTTAAGGTCTGCCAGAGTGACAAACTAAAATGTGACTGAGGGTCTTAGAAGCATCCCTTTTCTCCCTGAGCCATGTGTCATTGTTTAGCTTAAAGGAAAAATCTAATACTCTGGAATGAATGGCGAGGTTGATACAGTCCATCCAGGGGTGATATGTATGGGACAGGTAAGATTTTCTAAATCATCTGCTGCTTACCACTCATAGAGAGCTCTGCTCTTGGTACACATTATGAAATCAGCTTCATAAAATCAGCCTCTCTTCTTTGTACATTGGAGACATTGAGGAACTTGTTCAAGTGCCACAGCCGCTCAGCAGACCAGCTTGAATTGCCTTAAGTCCTTTAGTAATCTCAGTTTCCTTGGAACTGGCTATCAAAAGATGAAAATAGTTACAATTGTACCTGACCTCAAAACATCACATGTTACACCATGGTTACTATGAATTAATTACTCAATATTAATTATAATATATATTATAAATCATGTATATAAATAATTATGAAACATAACTAAACTACATTATTAGAATACTTGTTAATTTATCCACACTGATACTTTCTCATTTCAAAATATACAACTTCTTTAAGCATTAAAAAACTAATAATTATAATATCAAAGCATAACACCACACCAACTACAGTTATTGTCAGTCTATGTGCTAACAAAATATGTTAAAATTGTCAAAAGCTTCAGTTCTGATACTGAATGGTAGTTAATGATATACATGCTGAAGTACTTAGGAGGAAATGAATGGATATCTTCAACTCTTAAATGCACCAAAAAAAAAATCAAGATGAGTTGATGGATGGGTGGATACAGGAATGGAAAGACAAATATGTAATAAAGTGAGCATAGTAAAATATAAAAGGTACAATATGGGAGATACATAAAAATGTCTTCAAAGTAAATTTATTTCTGTTTTTCCTTCTATTTGCAACTTTTCATAATGTAAAACTGGGGTAAAGGGCCATTTTCATATTAAAACAAAGGGTCCAAGAAGGCCCTCAGAGAAAACCCTCAGTTCTGAAAGACTTTCCTTTACAGATCTCGGAGTTTGTGGTATACGGACTCATGCTGAGAGCTCTGAGGAAGTAGGAATGGGGTCATTCTATGCACACAGGGATCACTCTGCTCTCTATCCCACTTCTAGAAAGCTCTGGCCTTGGCCAGGGCTCCTGCAGCCTGCCTAAATTTCAACTGCATGCTGATCCTGCTGCCAGTGTGTCGAAATCTGCTCTCCTTCCTCAGAGGTTCCAGTGCGGTAAGAGCAAACATTTTATAGAGCTCTTCAAATGTGCAAAGTCATCATGCAAAATGCTCTTTCTCAGGAAAAGCAAACCAATGGTTCTTGGAGACTCTAACTTTGGTAGAATATTTATGAGCCAATCCCTGCCCTCTTTTGCAGAATTTTTTTGTGATACTATTTGTGGATGTAGCTCCCTGGGACAGCCATTTAGCCTAGAAAAGAAATATAAAAAGCAATCAACCAAACTATATCCCAGCAATAGCAACAAAGTAAGAAAACATGTGTGTGTACATACATGCATACATGTAATAGGTGTGTATATGAACAGGCGTTTATGACACTGATATGATATTTGGAAGTTAAATGGTGAATAAATTTTAAAAATGTTGGAGAAAGTATCTTTTGGATATAATATTTCAAACAGATAGAATCAATGGGTAAAGAGGCACACTATAGTGACGCATAACTAACAGTTGTTGGCTCCATGTAATTGGACAGTACAAAGCTTTCTAATTGTCAAGAGTTCACCCTCACTTCAAACTTTAGCGAACCCCTAAAAGTACTATAATGGAAGACAAAAATACCGAGTAGGAAGAATACCTATAACCTATAAAATAAAATACAAATTTCTTATTGGTATTATACGAAGAAAAATGAAAGCAGTTACAATGTTCATACATACTCAGATATTATACAAAGCAAAATATTATGGGTACCTCAAAAATTCACAAATTAAGACCATAGGTAGGGAATTTAATAAAGTATATAAGAAGTAGAAAGAAATTTTATTACGTGGAGCAGAGGATCCCGAGAGGCTTCCAAAAGCAAGTGGTATTGGAGGTGGCCATAAGTAAGCACCATGGAAGTGTAATTGAGAGAGATTGGTTATACACAGAGAACATGCCAAGGGCAAAAGCACTGGAATTGATGAGAAAATCTCCCTCTGGCAAATCTACTATCAACAAGACTTGTGGATTCTTTTTAGATTTGTTTGCCCTTCTTGACCATTCCAAAGACAGCAGCTAGGATACATTAGAGATTGTTTCCCTGGTGCGACCCATTCTCCTGGCCAATCAGTGACTAGTAGCTTCTGTTTTATCATTTTGATAAAATGTATGTGTTTCATAAAGTAAGCTTTTAAAAATACATATTAAGTAGAAATCATTTCTGGAGAAGAATAGGAAGCTAATTATTTTTATGGGAACGTAGGGGTTGTATAGGGCAGTTTTCTGAAACAAGGCTAGGGAGGAATGCTGGATTTTGCTGACAAATAGAGCCTTTCATGTAGCACTAAGGACTTGCTAATTCATTTGACAATCACTAAATATTTGCAAAGAAAATTAACTAAACTGTAAATGACAAGTGTAACTTGCCTTGAACTCTGCCTTATTTTTTCTAGTTACATTAAATTCACTTTGGTCCAAAGGAGATTTTAAAATAACATACAATACTCAATTTACTAATGTAAGATCAGTAAGCTACAATTGGCTTTTCTTTTATACTGCTAGCTACTAACAAAATGTCATTTTCTCTGAAACCTGCTACCCAAATCATACTCTCTCCAGTCTAATTTTAAAGTAAGAGCTGGCAGAGGGCTGTGTAGCTCAGTAATAGAGCTCTTGCATAGCATGCTCCAGGACCTCGACTCAATCCTCAGCACTGCAAATACATACGTATACACATGGCAAAAATAACTAAAACATTACTTCAGTAGAAAACAACTGAAGAAAAATGTCATGACTTTTTCCTCTATAAAAGTCTGTGAGGAAGTTCCTTTTCTTAAGTCATGAATTTTGTTGCACAATTTGTCTTGCAAACTGATGGGCAAACAAAAGCCAAAAACTAACAACCACATTTAACATTAGACATTGATTACAAGGATTTCCAAATAAACTCCATAACCTAAGAAGCCACAGAGGTGAAATTCTACTGGATTGAAAGTTTGATTGATGAGCCCCTTACTGTACAGTGTTTGATATAGTGTAGGTGTCCAATGAACATTTGTTAAATGACACCATGCATGAAAGCTTTTTGTTTTTTTTTATGGAAACACAATTCTTTATTCTCCCTTCCCCCATCCAAATACTTTCTATTTAGAGGAAGTAAAGCCTGAGAAACAGGCAGTGTTTGCACTAGTTAAGAAATCCTTCTTCCCCCACAGCTCCAGCTTGCACTGCCATTGAGCTCTCATGTCCTATGAGCAGCATGTTTTGTAAAGGCAGCATTCAGCTTTTCTAGCTTTGAGAGCTGCTCAAAGCAGTGAAACAAGGCTGTCCGTAATCAGATAGTTCTTCATGTAAAAGAATATACATATGCAAGATTCTTTTGTAGACAGAGAGCGCCCCTTCCTGGGTCCCCAAATCTCAAAAGGGAACTTCGAAAGTGAAACATTTTTCTGACTGGGATTAAAATGAGTAAATGTAAATACACTGTGATGAATGTTGGAAAGCATACTGGCTTTACTAGAATTCAACTCACGAAATCTGCACATCAAGACTATAAGTTGGGAACAAAATTCAGTGAGAGTTTGGGGATTCAAACCAAATCATTTTGCCCTGAGAGACTATTCACTTTTCAATTCACCACCTAAATCTCTTGAAACTGTTCTGCTGTATTTCAGTTTTTAAAAGCCACATATCTATGAGTGTTTGAGCATGCTGAATAACCTAGGCTAGAAATGACAAGGTGTTGTAACTTCAAGGCTTGTTAGTGGAATACTGTTCCAAACCAACAGCCACAGAACTTCTGTTCGATATCTAGAGGTCTGAATCATTGCAACTTGTTTGCAATCCTTTGATCACCTGAAGAAATCCTCAAGGTTTTCCTTCCCCAAGTCCACCTCCAGAAGGTTGGGGTAAAGGCTCTTAGTCAATGGCAGAGCTCATCATAGAGGAACCCTTAATAACTCCACCTTGATGCACAGAAACTAATTTTGAACTTGATGATGGTCCTAGTCTCAAGATCAGAAAGAAACAAGAATGTGAAGGGTGAGGTCTTATTTGTTACCTTATGTACTCTGAGAGTGATATGGTCTCATTGTGGCTCTGTCACCATTTGGCGTTGTAGAGTGAGTCACTCAGACCTTCCCTCTAACAAATATTTTAGCTCAAAAATAGGTCAAATAGTGCAAATATGACAACAAATATGCACT
>PVLD010024299.1:0-25738 GCA_004027595.1 Dinomys branickii
CCCTTATTATATGCAAAGAGATACTATGCTTTCAATTTAGACATTTATCTTGGAACTCAGCCAGCAAGTTGTTATTTGCATGGTAGTAAATAAATAAATGTTGTGAACAGACTTGTTGCTCTCATCTCCTACAAACTAATTGGAATGTGACATTAGACAGTTGGTTTACCAGTTTCCAATTGATGTTGCATTTGCTAACATGGCACAGGTTGACCAGCACAGGAACTGTAGGCAAGAACAAAGCAGAAATTCCAAATGGAATGTTGCAGTTTGTCAAAACAGAGTTGCTTGTTTGTTTGTTTGTGGTCTTTTTGAGAAAGGGTCTCATTCTGCAGTTCAGACTGGCCTTGAGCTCACTTGGTACCCCAGGCTGGTCTTGAACTAGCAACAGTCCTACCTCAGCTTCCTGAGTGCTGGGGTTACAGGCCTGTGCCACCACACCTAGCCAAAACAATTGTATAGTACCATCTTTGGGTTTCAGAAAGATGTAACATTGGCCTCCTATATGGCAAAGAAAACACAAACCAGTACTGCTCGTTGTCAGCATTTCACCGAGATGGAACTACTGATGGCAAAGCCTCAACAAAACAGAAGCCTGAGATGGGAACTTCCTACAACAAAACCGAAGGTGGAGGAGATGTTGTTGATAGTTATGCAGCAACTGTGATGTCACTGGAAACACAAGCATTGGCCAGTGGCTGCGTTTTACTCAATCTTAAACATGTGTGGCATAAACAGTTTGATAGTTTACAAAGAAAATAAGTGCAAAATATCACAGAGAAACTTTCTCAGAAGACTGAGACTGGAGCTCATAGGAGATCACTTAACAACAGAGGAAACACAAAACGTTTCTGCCCAGGGACGTGCGCAAGAAACTGGCGCACGCTGGTGAGCTGACGGGTGAACAGGAGCATCACGAGGATCTTCTGCGGCAACAGGAAAACCAGAAAGATGTCAGTTGTGTGTACAGGCAGACAAGGCATCTGCGCTGTCAGTGTCGGTGACACTTGTGTGTGGAACATGCGGTTGTCATGTGTGAAGACTGCCGTGAGCGAGTTGAAGCCAAGCTTATTTCTGTGGTGGATTTTTGTTTCTTTACATTGTAGTTCATACAGGAATCTATTTATTTTTGTTATCCCAGGTTTTGTAAGCAAGTATACAGCTGATATGAAAACGCTGTTTAAATGCACAATACATATTAGGAATTTAGTAATTTATTTCATTTGTATTTTATGTTCCTGTTAACTACACACTATATAATAATAAGAACCGCCTGACAAAACAGCGAGACCCCTGGGATGTCAGGAATGTCCAACAGAAAGACCCGGAAAGCAAAGGACCCGCGCTGTCTGCGTGAGGGAGGTGTGTACGGACGTGCTGCTGGCGTGCGGCGGGCCTTGGCCGTGATAAATGAGGTTAAAACATTTTTGTAGAGTGCTATTGGTGTTCTCATCGCAGTCCAGTAAGAATTTATGTTCTTTTTCAGACTCAGTACACCAAAAAACCATTGATGTTGATAATTCTGATGTTTCATAAACAATAAATATTAAAAGTTCAATACTTCATTTCCTGTGAAATACTCAGTACTACAAAACTCATAAAATTTTAGTACTTCATCAATAGAAACATTCTAAAGAACAAACGTGGTCTCACAGACCCGTGTTCCCGTCCCGTTCCACGGCGTGGGGCTCCGGCCCGGGGAAGCCCCGCTCGCGCCCCGCCCCGGCCCGGCTGCCCCGCGGCTCCCGCCGCTCACCCTGCTTAGAAAGTTCCCGGGCACCGCGCTCCGCAGGAACTTCGCACGTTCTTGCCGTAACGCCTAGCCGGCCTCTAGGACCCCCTGCGGGCACCCCGGGAGGCGCGGGGGCCCGACCCTCGGCAGCCTGAGGCACGTCTCTGCCCTCGCACCTCACCGAGCGAGCACGGCGCGGCCACAGTCCCGGCTCACGGTGACCGGGCTGGGAGGTCGGAAGGGCGCGCGGCCGGCAAAGTCTCCACGGGGGAAATAATCAGAAAACCACCTGCGTCTCCGGACTTCCTTTCCCTCCGCGCTCCCGGGGGTTACCAGTGCGGGCCTTTGTCTGAGACGCCGCCGCCCCCAGGACGAGCTGGAGCGGGCGGGCTCCGCCTCCCGCAGCGCCGGTCCCCGCCGGGCGCAAACCCCGAGCTAAGCAGCCGCGCTGCTCTACGGAAGCAGCTCGCAGACTTAACTCCGGGCGGTGCTGTCAAAACACGAACCCTGGGATTTCAACGCAGCTCCGGGGGCAGCCCAGGAGGCCTCGCTCTCACTGCCGCGAGGGCCGGCTCTGCGGGAGCCCGGCTGGCGGGAGCCACCCGGCCGGGGGGCCGCAGACGGGACGGACGTTTCCCGGCAGTGATATGTGCCGGACGGAGGCTGCGTGCAGCTCTGAGGACGCGAACGAGGAAGCGGCCCGGGAACCCTCTCCAGGGCCCGCAGCAGCCTCGTAGCTGCCAGCCCGAGTCCTAGGGTGCAGGAAAAGCTCTCAGAGGGATTCTGCGCACAGCAGAGCGCACCTGGGGCGGAGACCAGCACTGCATTTACTTCTCCCGCTAGCACGCCTGCACGTGCGCCCCACTGTCTGGACCCTCCGAGCATGCGCTTCTAAGGTCCCAAATCAACAGCTTCTCACCGGAGCCCAGGAGCTGCATGCACCTCGGAGGGAAACATCTGGAAAATGCTGGAAATGTTTAATTGCCAAAATACAGTAAGTCAGGTTAAGAGGAGTCATTGGGTTTCAACTCTTCCTGCTGATTCTGGATGGCAGCAGTCAACAAGGTGAATCTCAGCGCCTGCCTTCTCGGGCTGTGCGGGTCCTGGCAGTCGGAGTGTTTCTGCGACACTGTGCGCAGGCCTGCACTCCCGTGGTTAGCACCCTGCACCTCTGCAGGCCCGCCCCGCCAGCACCACACCCATGCCACCCCTAGCTCCCTCTAAATGGGGTCCTTACCACAGTCACACGGTGTTCTGCACAAAACCTCGCTTTCTGTGAAGAGTTCAGATATGCAGAAAGGAAACAGCTACCAAAATTTTTCAAATATTCTTTAATAGCGTTTCTGTTTTTGGAAAGCAGTGTGTTCTCCTGATATAGCCACTTGTTGGGCCTGTCAGCAGTGTCCAGCGAGAGGGAAGGAGGGGGGAATGTCCCCACCCAGTCCACAGCATAGCCCTCCCCACACATGGCCCACAGGGCCTCCCTCAAGTCCGGACAGTCAGCCTCAGGCACTGCCCAACGCGCCCGGGGACAGTCACCCCCGGGACCCACTGTCCTACACTCTTAAACTCCCTAAACATTGTGATGACAGAAATATTTTCAAGTTTTATAACAGAATTCCCAACTGCGTGTGATTGTTGAAATCCTGCAAGTACTCTGAGGGTGCGGCAGCAGGGGCAAGTGTGTACACATTTGATGCCTATTAAAAATCAGACTCTGGCTGGCACATGCCCGAGAGGAGTGACAGTGTGCACATGTAAGCTCAGCGGGTTGGGAAGCTGAGGCAGGGAGAACATCAAGAAGGAGGCCAATCTGGGTATGAAGACCCACCCTCCACGTATTTTTCAGAACCAGGTGTGATGGAACATGCCGGAGTCTCATCTACTCGGGGCTGTGGGAGGTGCCTGAACCCAGCCTTGCCAACACAGCAAGATCCGGGCTCAACCTAGGACGCAGAGCCTGGGGTGCCTCTCAGCGCTGGGCTGCCCTTTGGCCCAGCCTCAAAACACAACCCTTACCACACCTTCCTCCCCATCCAGCTCCCGCGACTCACTTCACCTACCTTATGTGACTTCACTTTCCTAACATTTAGGTTCCATCCTGAATAGAAACCTGTTAAATTACACAATAAACTGAAATCATAGATTGTAATTAGATATTTAACTGATCTTTTTAAAGCAAAATGATGTACTGGGTTTGTTTGCTTAATAGGGGTCATCACTGAAATGTGAGCAAGCCAGGGAGGTGTCCTACATGAGTTCCCGGGAGTCCTTCAAAGAATCAAAACAAAACCAGATTGAGGGGCTGGGGATATAGCTCAGTGGAATAAGCGCTTGCCTAGCAAGTGCAGGGTCCTGAGTTTGATCCCCAGTACCGCCAAAAAAAAAAAAAAAACAAGTTAGCAAAACAAAACCAGATTGAAAGGAAACATTTATTGAATCAAAATCAATACTTTCTTTTTAATATCTACAAGCCAACACTGAATTCACTTTATTCAAGAATGAACACAATGTACAAAAAAAGTATGCTTATATTATAAAAATATGTCAACTTTATCTTCTGGGTGCAGAGCAGAAGTCACTTTAAACAAAATCAAGGCAAACTTGTTCTCTCTGATGAAACTACCCTCACATCCTACCAGAAGAGAAAGCAAATGTGAAGCCCTGCCACCGCCGCCGCTGGCTCTCAGCAGTGCTTCCTGGCTGCACGGAGGTGGCCATCGCTCCTGCACTGCCTGTGCAGCTCGGCCTTCCTTCAGCTTCTCTCGCACAACAGTTGTTAGCATCTATTTCAGCAAAGCAGTAACAGGATAAAGAATTCTGAGCACAGAAACAGTACTTATTTATTCAGCTCCAATTTAACAATGAGAGCCACTGCCGTGGACAACCAACAACCACCCAAGACTTACAGCCCCACTAACCAAGGTGGGAAAGCTGCCGCCCTCCAGAAACCTGTGTGGCAAGGTCGGTGCTGTGGCTCCCTTCACAGGCACCATACAGGCACTGTTGCAGCACCTGGCCCACGCGCCAGCATGCGTGTGGCCCTGGGGGGCTCTGGCTTCGCACTCTCTAGTGGCTGAGAAAACACGAATACAAAAATAGTCACGAGCTGAGGCAGAGGAAGGGGCTCCCTGTACTGTTACTCTGAGTTCTGGGACAACGGGAAACTTCACTCATTCTGAAATCAACACGCACCGTGCTCATGATGCCAGGAGAACCCCTGCACCATCCACAGCCTGCGCAGAGGGGCTGGGGCGACCCCAGCTGAGGACAGTGGCCGCAGAAACAGCTGGGAGCAGTGGCCACAGGGAGGAAAGGCAGCGGGTGTTAAAGCTGCCATTATTCAGCTGCAGGAGGATTTTCCCACACACAGCCTCTGTGCTTGGCACTGACACCTCTGAAGGGCTCAAAACTGCAAAAGACAAGGATCACATCCTCCAGTGCCCCCTCTAGTGGGTAACTCAAATTCAGAAACGCTCTGTTTTACTTACATAAAGCAAGCATTTCTTGAGTTACCTGCTTTAATAAAAACCTGGGATGAAGATTTTCCCTGGGAAAAGGGTAAATGACGACACAGAGAAAACTATCGCTGTCCCTCTCTGTAGTGACCAATCCCTTCCAGCGCTCTGCGTTTCCCATTCAGCCCCACTTCCTGCATGAAAACGTTAATCCTACTAAAATGCACAGTAGGTCTGAATCAGACACAGGATTTAAACATTTTAATACTACAAGCCACTGACTCAATTTAACTCTATGCTCTAATATGGAGGAGAAACATTTATAGAAATATTTGAAATGCCCAAAATTTGTGAAAGAGAAATATATTTTGGAACCTGAGTAAAGGCTTCTTACCAAAATCATAAAAAGCCACCGCATAGGTCATTCTCACATGCAGAGTCCCCCAGGTGGGTGTGCTGCTTTGGCAATACCCACAGCCCCATCACCCCAGAGGGCAGGCGGCCTCACCCCTCTGCAGGTCTGCGGTGAGTAGCACAGGCCTGAAGTGCAACACATCATGGCAGAGGCCACTGGACGCCAGCATGTTACACATAGAGGCAGTAAAACTAAACTGGGCACACGAGGACTGAACAGCTAACGGGAGGAAGACGCTGCCTGGAATGGGACAGGCTGAATCGCACCACACCGCAGACACACAGCCACGCCTGTTCACAACCACGGTCCTTGCTCTCAAAATAAATATGCTGAACATTCACAACAGAAGGGACGCCTTCGGAGTGTGTGCCTCTCATACTGCAATTCTCATCAGACAGACCAAAAAGCCAAAACGTCTAAAGATAAGCTGCACAGTTAGCTGCTTCTGTGGGCCACAGACACGCCTGGGGGCCACAGCTGGACCGTGATAGCAGCCGTGTCACCGGCCCAGATAGAGAAGCGCTCACCTCTCACACCCATGGGCCACCAAGCCAACCCCATACAGCATGCAGACACCTGGCTCTGCTCAAGTTTCAAAGAAAGAAAGAGGATCATTGTGCTTGTGGGTCTCACACCTTCCACAATGTACAGTTAAGCGGTGGCAAGGTAACAAATCATGGGCACTGCTTTCCAGGGAAACCATAAGGCAGAAAGGAAACGTTTAAGATGGAAAACTGCAGAACGGGGCTAGCATTCACGGAACACAGCATGCTGAGGTTGGGCCCTGCTGATGACGCCCGGGACGCTGCAGGCCCGGACACTGTGCCAGCTGTGGAGGTGGGCACGCGCCAGCGGCATCATCTTGAGGCAGAAGCAACGTCTTGCTGGCGTCATCTTAAGGGTGGGCAGGCACTGTCACACTTCTTCTTTTGTAATTAAAATGAAAGAATGCAATCACAAGACAGAAAATGATAGAATAGTAGACAGAGAAAATACCGAAATTCATAATGACCTATAAAATCAAAAGAAAAACATTATTTTCACTTTGAGGCTTTATCCTTTTTTGTAATTGTTTATTCATTCTTGAGACAGGGTCTTGTTTTGCAGCCCAGGCTGGCCTTGAACTCAACAAGTCCTCCTGCCTCAGCCTCCCAAGTGCTGAGATTACAGGCGTGCGCCACCACACCTGGCACTACCCTTCTAAGGGTAGGGTTTTTTTATGTTAAAGTTTATTTTTTGTTGTTTTTTATTTTTTGAGACAGGGTCTCACTATGTATACATAAAGGGTTTGTATGTAAGTGTTAAGTCTAAAATTACTTCATTGTGCATGCACAATGTTCCAATGTAGTCTCACTCTTTAAAGGATGCAAGAAGCTGCATCTTGTCCTGAGACTCTCAGGCCCAGTCTCCTCCACCAGCTGTCCTAAAGTACCTGAGGTTCTTTGTAAGGAAAACCACCCACATCACCTAAAACCTACATTCTCAGGGCAGCGACAGCCACTGAGCCCAGACATTCCTCTGCACTCACCCGAGGCCGTGCTATCCTGCCTTGGTGTCCACGAGCTGCAGCTGCACCCCGGCCGCCATCCCTGCACCGTAGCCGCCCTTGGACTGCATCTGGCTCTGGATGGAGCTCACCTGCAAGAGGCGGGCAACATGTCAGGTGCGGCTAGCACAGGAGAGTCCTTTCCCAGCATGGGAGCTGGGCTGCACTCCACACGGTTAGGAAATGAAAGATTTTTTGCAACAATTTCTTCTCTTACACTTCTCAGTTACTTATAAAGGTCAGGGTTTTTTACGAAAAATTTTTGTAACAAAATAGTTAATATGTTGAGTAAAATAGTTAATTAGGATGCAAAATATGTGCTTTAAAAATTCTCTAAATGATACTGGCATAAACCTTCCTTTTCAACAAATCAAGAGCAATTTTTTTTTTTTTTTTTTTTGTCTTTTTGAGACAAGGTCTCACTGTGTAGTTCAGGCTGGCCTTGAGCTCACTTTGTAGCCCTTGTAGCCCATGCTAGTCTCGAACTCTCAACGATCCTCCTGCCTCAGCCTCCCAGTGCTGGGATTAGAGGTGTACGCCACCGCGCCCGGCTGAACCAAGAGAAATCAGTAATGTAACTATCTGGTGTTTTGCTTTTTTCCTTTTTCCTTCCTTTCCCCCATCCTAGTTCCTTTTTCCTCCCGAACACTGTCTTCCCATTTCACAGTATCGACTGTGCATTTTGGATCTTATTTTCTCTTTCAGTTCCTCACACCTGGGAAACAGTATCATATTTACACACGAGTCTGACTTATTTCACTTGTAAGTATGGTTTTTAGTTGCATCCATTTAACCTATGAATGTCTCAAGGTTATCCTTTATGGCTTAGTACTCCATTGTATAAAAACATCTTTTTAATCCATTCCTTAGCTGATAGGCATCTGGGTTGTTTCCAAGACTTAGCTATGACAAACTGTGCTGCTATAAACATGGGTGCACATATATTGCTATGGTACGATGTTTTTAATTCTTCTGGAAAAATACCCGGAAGGGGAATAGCTAAGTGTGGCCTCTAATCCTAGTTTTATGAGGAATGTCCACACTGATTTCCACAGTAGTTGCACCAGTCCATACTCCCACCAGCAGTGGAAAAGGGACCCTTATTCCCCACAGCCCCACTAGCATTTGTTATTGATTGATTTCTTCATGACAGCCATTCTTTCTGGGGTGAGATGCAATCTCAGTATTAATTTGCATTTTCTCGGGAGAACAGGAATGTTTAGCATTTATGTATTTGCCATTTGTATCTGAGAAGTGTGTATTCATCTCAGATGCCCGTTTTTGGATTGGGTCTTTGAACCTGGGAGGCCTGATTTTTTCAACTTTTTGTATGTTCTAGATACAAGTCCTTTGTCTGCGGGACAACTGGCTAAAATTGCTCCCCACTCTGTGGGTCGTCTTTTCTTTTGATGTGCAAATGCTTTTTCACAGGTTGAGGTCCCAGGTGTTGATTCTTTGAAGTGTTTCCCCTGCAGTCTGGGTTTTGCTCATGAGCTCTCTGCCCACCCGCGTCTTTAAGATTTCTACCTACTTTCTCTTCCAGTAGAATTAGTGTTTCTGTTTTTTAATATTTAGATCTTTTACCCATTTTGATACACTCAGTTGGGAGATTTCGGACCTGATCAGCCACAGTAAGTAAGGGATATTATTAGCCCAACGCAGGGCCACTTCAGTTACTCACGAAAGACTTGGGTATGAGTGACACTGGACCAGTCACAGAAACCTCGGTCTCTGCAGCAGAGCACAAGTTATTTTTTTTTTTTTTTTTTTTTTTTTTTTTTTGCGGTACTGGGGATTGAACTCAGGACCTTGTGCTTGCCAGGCAGGCACTTATTCCACTGAGCTATATCCCCAGCCCACTCAGTCAATGTATTGTTTATAGAAAGTAACACCATGTGCCAAGTTATTTTTGGAGTAAGGCAGGTTAGGACAGCAATACACGAAATTACGCAAGTGAAAGGGTGGCTCTTAAATGGGCAACTTCTACTGCGCTGGAAATTTTACTCAGGTGAAACATCTCACTCTATGATACAACAAGGTGTTATATACTATAGCACCTATATTCAGATTTGTCAAATGACTAATAAAAATACAAAAACTGAAACTTATAGCTCTATTTCTTTAAGACCCCCAAATAAACTTGCTCCACTAACGTGGTCTGAGGGGTACAGCTGCCATGCGACACTGATCTATATCCATCACCTGCCCAATACAGTGACTAACGCCACAGAAAGGTGGCCTGGGGGATGGGAGGCAGTGCGGTGGCAGGACGCTGCTACCAAGTAATTGCCCACCTACCCCTTAGCTTTTACAGACACTTTAGGCCTATTTATCTGTTTATTTACCTATTCATTTATTTTTGAGAGAGTCTCACAATGCAGCCCAAGCTGGCCTCAGACTCTCAGTGACCCTCCTGCCTCAGTCTCCTGAGTAGCAGGATTATAGGCGTTCATTTGCCACCATACCTGGCTAGGCTTTTTTTTTGGGGGGGGGGTCTTTGAGACAAGGTTTCACTATGTTGTTTACTTTTGGACTACAAATTCAAGCTGGCCTTGAACTCATGGTTATCCTCCTGCCTTAGCCTCCTGGGTGCTGGGATTATAGGCAGGTACTGCATGCCAAGATACTCAA
Source organism: Dinomys branickii (assembly GCA_004027595.1). Taxonomy (NCBI): domain Eukaryota; kingdom Metazoa; phylum Chordata; class Mammalia; order Rodentia; family Dinomyidae; genus Dinomys; species Dinomys branickii. The sequence continues at coordinate 9,783 of PVLD010024299.1, forward strand.
CTTTAATTCTTCTTGTGTACTGTTTGTGAAACTCTGAAGTGGGAAGGACATTTACTGATGAGAACCAAATTAATGGTCATCATATAATAAATACGAACCCACTCATTCTCGTATTTGATAACCAGGTTGATAAAAGTACCAGGGTTCCCTTGGTCCCTCTTACTCCATGCTGGTCACGGAACCAAAGCTCCTGACTCTCGACAGTAACAAGATCCTGTATCCTTGCATCTCTACAAAAGGAGTCCAGTGAAACAAAGCACTTTTCCTACAGACTTTAAGCGAAGTTTCCCTCCAGGAAGCTGCAAACACCACTCCTCTGCCTGCCTAGACCTGAGGCACACGGGAGCTGTTGGGACACCGTCCACCACCGCTCTGTCCAATCTCTGGCTGAGTCTTTGCTAGTGCTGTCCAGTCAGTCACAACACAGCCAGAATTCTATTCAGAAGAGCCTTGCTGACCTCCAGGGCTGAGCGCTTTAGCGGTCACCTAGATCTGCTGCCTTGGGGGAAGGGGCCTTGGACTCTGCAGCTACAAGAGCCCTCACTGGCAGGGTTCTCTGTCCTACCCCCTGGCGGGGTTCTCTGTCCTGTGGCCTCCTGGTCTTCTCGTAGATGAACATTAGAGAAGCTCAGCCAAGTCGATGTAAATCTGCCCTCAGATGTAGTGAAGCCTCTATACAAGACAGCAACAGACTTTTCTTCTCTTTTCTGGTTCTTCATATCCACATGTGGTTTAAGTTTTTGCTGCCTCACCCTAAAGGGCTATGTGCTTGAGAACTTACATTTGATTAATAAATTACAAAAACTGTAATATTGTGAGGTAAAAACTTATTTTACAAAGTAAATGTAATAAAAATGTTTGCAAAAATCAAGCGGCTAAAAAGGCACGGTGAGGCAGGCCTTTAATGCCAGCTGCTAGAGACTGAGGCAAAACAACTGTAAGTTCAAGTCCAACCTGACCAATTTAGTGAGACCCTGTGTCTTGGTTACTTTTCTCTCGATGCTGAGACAAAATACCCAATGCCAAAAATGAGGGAAGGAAAGGTTTATTGAGCTTTCAGTTTGGTTTCAGTCCATACTTGGCTGGTTCTGAGGCAGAGTGGCACATGGCAGAGGGCAAACGTTCATAGCCACAGAGCACAGCAAAAACAACCAGCAAAAGGGAGGAATGGCAGCAAGCAGCCTCTTCTCCTCCCTTACATTGTAAACAGGCTCCCCCCACCCAGGGGGGCACGTAGCTATCACACAATGCCCATGCCTTCCTCTTCCACAGGCTCAGGATGTACACAAGGTAAGCAGTCCCTGGCTTCCTGCTGAGTCACTCAGCCAAACCTCCAGACTCCCCAAGTTGACACAATGTATCAACCATAACACCCTGTTTCAAAATAAAATTTACTTTTTAAAGTTGGGGCTGTACCTCAGAGGCAGAGCCCTTGCTCAATGTGTGTAAGGTTTTACTGGGGGGTGACCAGAGAAGCAGATTTTGGACAGACAGATGAGGGGTTATGAAAGGCTGGCCTCCAGGCCCTGCTGCTGGGGACCTGAGAACCCTGGGTTACTGACCTCCTTTCGAACACCAACCTTTGAAGTATTTATCAGGAATAAAGCAGCTGCAGAGAATTTACTACAGGAAATAAACACCTAACTTCTGAAACTGAAAGGGAGATGAGCTGTCCGGATGCCTTCTCTCACCCTTAGGTACTGCTGTGACCACCCTGACTATCCCGCTGCTTGGCCTAGGAGCACACACACTGGGGGGTCTGGGCGGTCACAAGCCGAGGCCTGAAGGCTCTGCCTGGCCCCTGGCCCTTCCTCTCTGGCCCCGGCCTTGCTCTTCCTGCCTGCCATGGGGCGGGAGGCCTTCCTCTCGCATGCCCCTTGCCATGCAGCCAGCAGCCCATGGACTGAGACTCTCACGACTATTAGCCTTAATAACCCTTCACCCTTCCAGGCTGAGTGCCAGGGGTTTTATCCCGGCAACAAGAAGGTGGTCAACACAGCAGTCACTGCTCAGGACCTGTGGGGCCCTGGTCTGGGGCCCTGGTAGATAACTACATCCCCAGGGGCTTAAGTCTCTTTCACAGCACAGTACAGTATCTGCACATAACCCACACACAGTCTCCTGTGTCACTCGTCACCTCCCAACTACTGGTCCGTACCCTGCGAACAGCTGTATAGTGGCTGAACGCACACAGCCCACCAGTAAAGACAGCTACCGTATTTCTACTCTGTGCCTACAAACTCGCTTGTTATTCCCGACCGGTCCGAGGCCCACGTACACCCCCTACCGCACACTTACTGAGTCCATCCCGCTGAACAGGTCTCCGGAGCCTACATGAGCCGTGTGTACGAAGTTTGTTGGCTCTCCGATCATACTGCGGTCGATCCGCCGCCGCCTTTTCTACAACAGGAATAATGTGTTGAAAAATATATTATTAACAAAAAATTTATTCTGATGGGTTCTTATACCCGTGGATAAGTGATTTTAGTGATGGATTTACCCATGACAAAAATATCTTAGCCCACCATTTCATCTCTTATAAAATCCCCAAGAGAAGTCTATACATAGAAAAGGATTAGCACAGCAAAATAACTATTATCATCTGTAACTTAACGGTATTCTGGCAAGCTTTGGTCATCCACACAGTTGCATAACAACCACATTTTTTTCATGTCAGATGAACACTATGCTAATGGTATAACAACATCTGATGCAGGCATGTCACATACAATGGCCTGAAAACCCATTCACTTTTAACTTTCATCATTTGGGGTGGGGGGTCTTTTTGAGACAGGGTCTCACTATGCGGCTCAGGCTGGTCTTGAGCTCACTTTGTAGCTGTTATGGTTGATACATTGTGTCAACTTGGGGAGTCTAGAGGTTTAACTAAATAACTCAGCAGTTGTAAATCTTGGGGTAAACAGGATATGCCCTTACCCTTGTGGGATGTTGTTTATGTTAATTTGGGAAGCTTTAAAGGTTAACTGTGTGACTCAGCAGGAAGCCAGGTGTTTATTTGTATTCATTCTAAACCTGCGCAAGAGGAAGGCATACAGAGGGTGTGGGTATAGACAACCCCCCCACACACACCTCCCCAGAGCTGGTAGACTAAAAGAAAAGAAGGACTGGGTTTGAGTTCTTTGGAGGAGCTCTAGTCTTCACCTTTAGCTTGGTCGTCTCCTGGCTTCTGGTGCAGACTCTTTGACTCCGCCTGGGACTTCATCATAGATTCATCAGCATTTTGTCGCAGACTCAACAGACCTTGATACGGACTTGCACAGACACTGCAGTGAGCTCCAGGCCCCAGGCCTGCGCTGTTCAATCTCCAGTGTGCAGACACTCTCTGCACACTTCCTCATCTAATCCTGTAGCTGACCATTGTAAGCCAAACAGGTAATTTGTTGTATATTTGTGTATCTTGTGTTAAATCTGTTTCTCTAGTAAACCCTGACTGATACAGTAGCCCAGGCTGGCCTTGAACTGCATCCATCCTCCTGCTTTAGCCTCCCAAGAGCTGGGACTACAGGCGTGCACCACCATGCCCAACTCATTAAACAAAGACATTAGAAACTAAAAATGATGTTGGAACTTTCTGCTATAAAGGAATGATGTTTGAGGAGGTCAGCGTGTTTAACCTGACAAACATTATACAATGTGTAATGCATTGAACATTTTTACCGTGTCTCGTTAGTATACACAATTTTTATGTGTTAAACTTTCTTTTCAAAAATAAGACGAATAAACCAGGTAGGGTGTGGGGGGGGGCAGACCTAGCAATAGGAAAATACAGTAATACAATGACAGAAATAATGTGAATGGTCTCAACTCAAAAAGGCAGATTTCCAGGTTTGATTAAAAAACACATTTAATCAAAAAATAAATTCATAGACTAAAGAATGGAAAATAATATTCCATGTAATGGGAATCCACAAACAAGCAGTAGTCACCCTATTTTGAGACAAAGTGGACTTCAAGCCAAAACTGATCAGAAGCAAAAAGGTTACTACTGATAAAAGAGAACAACGCACCAGGAGGAGATGACAATTACAAACACACATACACCGAGCACCAGGCACATCCAACTTCATAAAACAAATGCTACTAGACATAAAAGATCAGGAAATCGACGTGAGTACAGCAGGGAGCCTCAATACCCACTGTCACAAATAGATCAACTGGATAAAAAAAAGTCAACAAAGAAATATCAGAGTTGAATGAAACCTTTGAGCAAATGGACTTAATAGATATCTACAGTGTTCCACCAGTGTATGGAACTTTCTGCAAAACAGAATGCACACTAGCCCAAAATGCATGCTAAAGTAAATACAAAAGAAAATTATCCCATGTATATTATTAGATCACAGCACAATGACAATAGCAATCAATGGCAAAAGAAAGCTAAGAAATTATGCAAATACATGGAGATTAAATAATACACTCTTGAATAATCAATGGGTCAAAGAAGAGATGAGTACCTAGAATCACATGATAATGCCAGTACAACATACCAGGACCTACAGGATATGATGAACGTGGTGTTCATAGGGAAATTCATCACTGTGAGTGCCCTTATCACAGAACAAATCAACCCCAAATAGCCTACCCATGCACCTGACATTCCCCAAGACACTTTATTGGCTGAGTAGTCTTCCACTGTACAAAAATGCCACCTCTCCTTTATCCATCCCTCAGCTGACGGGCATCTGGTCTTTTCAAAGATGACCGACTGTTCTGAAGGTAACAATGCACTGAACGTTGTTACTCTCCTACAATCTTGTTTTGTAATTTGTTACTGTTTATTTTTCTTCTCTTTAAAATTAAAAAAAAATTTCCCCAAAACAAGCAAAAATCCAAAAACAAAGCTGGTACAAGGAAGAAAATTATAAAGATCAGCAGAAAGTAATGAAATTGAGATAGAAAAAATACACAAACACACACAAAATCAATGAGTCAAAGAGCTGGTTCTTTCGAAGAATGAACCGACAAGCCCAATCTGACCAAAAAAAATCAATGCAGTTAGAAACGAAAAAGGCAAAAATCACAGTATCACCGAAGTCCAGAACACTTAGTAACTATTAAAAAATCCTCACTCTTAACTGTAGAATTCAGAAGAAATAGATTCCTCTATATACGTGAATTACCAAAACGGAAACAAGAAGATACAAAAAGCCCAAATAACCCAATAGCGGGCAATAAAAATGAAGCAGTAATAAAAACCTACTAACTGAGAAAAGCCCAGGGCTGAGGGGATTCATCTCTCAGCTCTACACACACCAGCGAAGACACCAACAATCCTCAGACTCTCTAAGGGAACTGGAAAGGCAGCGCTTCCACAGCTACAGGAAGCGCCTCCTCCCAAAGCCAGACCCTCCGGAGAAGGGCACGGCTGCAGGCCCATCTCTACTGAACACAGACACAAAAACCTTCTGTAGATTTCTTGCAAAAGGATGCAACAAACCATCAAAAAGATCATGTATCAAGAATGACCAGGCTCTGCCCCAGGGATAAAGGATGTTTCACATCTACAAATCAGGAAGTAAATACAATATGCCACACTAACAGAAGCAGCACAAAAAGCACATGATCATCTCAACTGACTCAGAAAAAGGCTAACAAAAGCCATTCGTTTTTTTTTTACAAAGCTTTAGAAACTATGGAAGAACTTTACGTCAAAACGATGAAAGTCACATATACTGAAACTACTGCCAACACTGCACTGAATAGGGAAAAGTTTTCTAAAATTAAGAACAAGAATGACCGTCAACATTCCTGTTCAACATGGTACCCAAACACCAGCTGGAGCAACCCAACAAGGAAAATGAACGGGGCATGGAAAGGAGGACGCCAGCCATTACTTACAGATGACGTGGCCCTCCACGCGCAAGACCCACAGCACTCTTCATTTCTCCAAATTCAGTCATGTCCTTAGACACACTGGTAAACAATGTAATGTGTCTTCTGGGGTGCTGCTCCATGGGGTCATATAAATCCTTGAGGTTAAAATGGCAGCAAAAAGCCAAAAGGGGCCAGACCCTATGGATTTAAAAGTTTTCTCTCTAGCCAGGCAAGGTGGTGCACGGCTATAATCCCAGCACTTGAGAGGCTGAGACAGGAGCATCACTGAGTTTGAGGCCAGCCTGGGCTACATAGTGAGTTCAAGGCCAGCCTGAACCACAGCAAGGTGCTGTCTCCAAAAAACAATCCTTTTTCTTTCTTAGCATGATGCACTGGTTTCCCGTCATGTTTCTTGCATGGTGCTGCTTCAGGTCCTCTCAAGAGAGCCCGGCCCAGAGACTTCCTGCCCCCAACCACAGCCCTGCTACACCCACAGACACCCTCTGATCACAAGCCCACGGGTCACCCAGGAACTTTCTTCTCTTTCACTTGTTTCCCAGACTCAGCGTTCATCTCTTTCTACCCACTCCACTTGGCACACTTCTCTTCTGTTTTTATTTTTTGTTGTTTTGTTTTTGACACAGTATCACTAAGTAGTTTAGGTTTACCTTGAACTCACTAGCCCAGTTCTGGCCTTACATTTTCAGCAGTCCTCCTGCCTCAGCCCCGCAAGTGCCGGGATTATAGGTGTGCGCCACCACAGAGCTGAAACTGTTCTGGCTTGGGATCATAAAGCGTAACTCCCCGGATGAGTCTTAAGAGACAATGCTACCTTCTTTTTAGTGTTAAAGCAGCAAAAGAAGATACTAATGGTCTTTCATGCCTTTTTTCTTGGTAATATACTAACTTTCCATTAAATTTGCCCTTACAGAAGGCTGTTTGCCCAGGCACATCCAAATTTATCTTCACCATCACAGGACATAAACTCTCCCAGCACCGGGGCAGGACAAATTATAAGGCCTTTTTCTCCAGCAGGCCCCGTGACAAAGGGGTAGACAGGCAAGCTTCTTGCTCTGCTCCTGCTGTGCGCAGAAAGGAGTAGGCCTCTCCAGCTGCAGCAAAGCAGTCGGAGACTCCTCCTGACTGCGGGAGCACCTCTCAGCTCAGGGAGAGGGCCTCCGCAAGCCACGCAGGCTGGGAGAGTCCCTGAGTGGCCCTACCCTGTGAGCCACAGAAGCAACTGCTCACACACCTGAGTCGGCATCACTTCCTCCGGAAGGGCGTGTCTGGAGCGCGGCAGAACACCTGCCCGCCAAAGGATTTATTCCAACTGCCTTACTGCGGGACAGCCGTAGGGCAGGAACAGGCACTGTCCTACGCTCAGACCACCAACCACGCCGCAGCACACATGCTTCCTGAGGGTATTTACAGGCACACAAGTCAACAGATTTCAGAGGCAACTCTCACAGTGAAAAGCGAAAGAGACGATTTCCACTTCTATCATAAAGACTGTTGCTAGGTACTCAACCATAAACCTGAAAATAGTGAACGTTTTTCTACTGGAATTTATAGTAGTACTGAGCTGGGGATACACCGTGGTACCGGGAGGTGTCTTCATGCCACCTAATCTATCTCACCTTAGAGAAATGGAAGTAGCTTTCAGTTCCTCCTTCCCCAAGGAAGGGTCAGGACTGTGCCAAGAGGCAGAGAAGCTCTGTGCTGCCAGGGCCCAGGAGCGGCAGAAGGTGCTAAGATGGGATCGCTGAAATACACACAGCCGAGACCACACTGGGTCTGTACGCACTGTCAAGACAAAACGATGAGAAACAACTGAAAGGCTCTGAAAAGCCGCTCCATGACAACTAAACACAGAACACAGGGTGGCGGCGGCCCGAAGGAGAAGCTACGATAGTAACTTCGATAGAAAAGAGATGACTCAAATTCAGCTAATGGCTGGAAAATGGAAGGAAGTGGACTAGAGAGGCGTTCAGTGGATAAAATCAGCAGCACTTAGCTGGGTCTAGGGCAGCGATGGTGAACCTTTTGGAGAGCAAGTGCCAGCACCGCGAGTCAACCTGAGCACCGACAGGCCCGGCAGACGCTTGGACCAGCCGCCGCCGCTAACGGTCGCGGCTCGTAACGTCATCGCCCAGCGCCGCCCTCGCCCCCCCCCCCCGTGCGCACCCGTCACCGTGGCCACTCTACGGGCGGAGGCAGGAGGACCACGCGAGGCTAGCGTGGGCTACACGGAGACCCCGCAAATAGGGACGGTAGAGACACGCACGGCACGACACACTGTGCCGGTGTGCGGTAGGAAGGAGTCCAGACAGACACAAGATGTAAGTCGAGGGGGAAGGGGAATTCCAGAGTCCAGCTTCTGCAAAGAAAAACAGGAAGCGTGTGAACATGCCCTCTGTTGTTGTGTAACCAAGTTGTCAGGAGCAGAGTCACCATGTTTCCTGGAAACATACTGCACTCTTTAAAGGGGGCTTTCCTAAGACTGCCTGGTGTCTGAGTTATTTCTCACCGTATTTAAAATACTCTTAGTGTGAATAAGGTCACGAACTAGCAGTGCACAAACATGAACAGTTTTATCAGTGTACAGAAGATTAGGCAAAAATGTTTCTTCCCTCCCAGCACTTGGGAGGCGGAGACAGGAGGATCGTTTGGAGTTGAAGACCAGTCTGGGCTACAAAATGAGTTGAAGACCAGCCTGAATTGCATAGAGGGACTTTGTCTCAAAAAAAGTTTCTTCCCATCTCTTTGCATAATTACATCACAATAAGATCATTACCTAACACAATGCCCAAGTAATTCAGAGTAGAGAGGAGAAGAAATGTAATTTTCAAAGCATGTTCTACCATGTTAACCTTTTTCGCATTCTGATTTGACAAACCAACTATAAAATATTATCTATGAAGCAATGGTGAAATTTAATAACTGCGTATCAGATGAGTAAGGAATTACTTTAAATTTATTTTACAGTGTAGCACTAATAACCTCTATCTCAAAGAGTTTCTGCTCTGCAATAAAAGAACTATTGATACATGCTAAACATGAATGAACCAGTATGTTGAAAGAAACCACATTTTAAAAAGGTACATACCAGCCAGGAGTGGTGGTGCACGCCTGTAATCCCAGCACTTGGGAGACGGAGGCAGGAGGATCGCTGTGAGTTCGAGGCCTGCCTGAACTGCACAGTGAGACCCCCCCAAAAAAAGACCAAAAGAAAAAAAAAAGGTACATACCATATACTATATGGTAAGAGAAAGCAGCAATGACTATGGTGGTCAGGGAGGGAGGGATTATGGATGTCTGCTGGACTTCTGGGGTGAGGGATGTGCCACTGTCTTGACTGGCTTGGTGGTTTTACAGCCAGTGCTAAAAACTGGTCAAACTGTACACTGTATTAAGTGCAGTGTGAACCACAAGCTTGAGGTAATTCAGTGTTATGATCAGAGCACACTTTTCCTAATGGAATTATCTTTCCGAAGCTGAGCTTCTCGCGGCTGCTATGGGGAAGAACATGGAGCAGACCACAGTACCTAACAGCAGAGAGTGGCAGTCTGATATGATTCCACGGTTTGAGAAGCTGGGTGATGTGTAGGAGGCGCATGCATCATTACGCCTTGGACCACATTAGTTGCTAACTCTGCAATGTTTCTCTTTGCCTAGGGGCACTATAAAAAATGTGTTCCAGGCACCAAAAATAAAACTGGGCCAACCACAGTGGTGCATGCTTATATACATCCCAGCACTTGGAAGGCTGAGGCAGGAGGACTGCTATGAGTTTGAAGCCAGCCTAGGCTACATAGTGAGTTCAGGACCTGCTTAAACTACATATCAAGACCTTGTCTCAAAAAATAAAACAAAACACTTTGGGAGCCTCTAAAACAAGCTAAATTAGTTTTCTGAAATACTGACAGTATAATGAGGCACCAGGCATTTCTAAAACAAATGTATCTTTTTTCTACCAATGCCACCAAGGTGCATGACCTTTCAAGTTGGCCCTGTTACCCATCTAGTTCCTATAACAAAAAACTAAAAAAGCCATAAAAACTGTTAAAAATGGATTTGAGGTTTTTTTATATAAAGGATCTTCCTGGTGGATTTTCATTTATACAAATATGACCTTATCTTCCATGGCAGCAGTGCCAACAAACTACATGGAACTCCTTCACCCTAATCTCTCCCCATTTGGCAACTGTCTCCCCAGCCTTTAGACCCAGTTTAAAACCAAGTTGAGGCTGGGACATTACCTGGTCTCAGAGTACCAGTTATACTCTAACACAGCATGTGAAACCCACATTGTAATTGCTTACCATTTGACTTCTTATGCGATCAAGAGCTCTATGATGAGCCATGCTCACACCGTGAACAGATGGCTGCTGAGTGAAAGGCTTTTAGGGAAACGTCCGTACAGTTCTCTGCAAACCATCTGGCTTATCCGATTTTATAAACAAATACTTAAGATACTTCTCAAGAATATATTATATATGGTAGATATTTAAAACATAATGCCAATTCTAATGGAGTTTATTATCTCTGTAAAAAAATTACTTATCTGTTAAGGCTTGCTTGTTTGGCTTTTGTTTGGGTCACAGCCAGTGCTAAGCTACACCTCCAGCATTTTTTATTTATTTTTGTATTTTGAGATAGTCTTGCTAAATTGCCCAGGCCAACCTCAAATTCACAATTTTCCTGCCTCAGTTTCCTGAGTAGCTGAGATTAGAGGCTTGGTCCATTGTGCCAGGCATGTGCTAGTTCAGTTTTCTCTGCTTCACAGAAATGCTGTGTTGCTGGGGATACAGCTCAGCAGTATAAGCTCCTGCCTGGCAAACATGAGGTTATGAGTTCAATTCCCGGTACCAAGAAAAAAGAAAAGAAAAAAGAAACGCTGTGTCCCAGCTGGGCATGGGACACATCTGTCATCCCAGCACTCTGGGACACTGAGGTTGGAGGACAGCAAATCTGCGCTCAGCCTGGACAATTTAGTGCCTTAGTGAGACCCTGTCTCAAATATTAAAAAAGTAGGGTGGGAGTATAGATGGGTGCTTAGCTTGAGGACCCGGGTTCAATCCCCCACTTAAAAAAAAGTATCTTTAGAGCAGTTTCCATTGTCGTCACTCAGGCTGAAACACTCTGCGGTCTGGGAACCTTAGTGTGCACAGGAAGCCTAGGAAGGCTGGCTATTCTGGAGACTGGCTGCTGAGCTCTGGCAGTGGGACCTCAAACCCACTCAGTCTGGGATGGACAGAAATCTGCATGTCTAACAAGATTGCAAGATTACTGACAATCAATGGTTTAGAAACAAAGCAAAAAGATTAATAGCTGAATTTTTAAAAAATAGTAACATCTGTCAAGCCCTAAATGTTTATTTACTATGTGCTAGGCCCAGTTGAAGAATTATAAATACATGAACATTTGCTGGTGTCAATTGCAATGCATGTTTTAACCTGAAATTCTCTGACAAACTCTCATTACTTAATGTCCATTGGCCATTACTGTTAGTGGTACTCCCTGAATAGTTTCTAAATTTTCCTGTCTTTTAATTACCTAGAAAGTCAATGGGTTACATAATCCTTCTACCCAAACTATAGTGTGACTAAGCCACTTAACAGTGTGTTCTCAATTTGGCTGAAGTCAAGTATTTAACCAGGAAGAGCCTCTTGTGCCTCACAGCTGAAGACTGTGAAGTAACCCTCAACTCCCTCGTCCCCTCACGTGACCCACAGGAAAAGCGCTCTTTGATAACAGATGGCCCACTTCACCTTCTAAATACTCGCATTTAGGTCAAAAGTTCGAAAAATAATAAATTCTTTTTTGTAAAAAGAAAAATAACTCCACTTCTCTGGCTCCCAGAGTTTGGCTCACCAGCAGTGGCCCTCAGGTGACAGAGCCACCTCCATAAAAGATGGACCCCGCCACAGGTCACCACAGAGCACCAGAACACCCAGCTGAATCAGGACACAGAGCGAAGTGAGGCCCTTCACAGAGGAGGAGTTTACACAGGCAGGCTGCGGGGGGCTGCACAGTCCAGCCATGTCCCAAGCGTGGTGTCTGCTGTGCCCTTTCCAGTGAACTAGATACAGTAACCCAGTGCCAGCTGGTATCAAAGCTGAGTTCGGCAGCTTTTAACAGAACAAGAAGTTTGCAGGAGTTGCCTGGATTTTTTGTCTTTTCCCTTTCTGAGACAGTGTCTCTCTACTCATAGCCCAAGCTGGCCTCAAGCTCACGGCCATCATACTGAGACTACAGACACCTGTCACCATGCGCAGGCTTTCAAAGTCCTTTCTGAAAGGAGTACCCAGTCTAAGAACTCTATAGCGACCTGTTCAAGGACACAACTGCCAGAAGCACAACTCAATCTGCTATTCTCATCTCTCAGCAAGAAACCCGAAGTGAACGAAGAGTACTTTTTGCCCTACGTATATGTCAGTATCTGGCGGAAATCACATTCCAAGCACAACATAGGTGAAAAGAAAAAGCTTTTAAAACACTAATGCTGTAATGTAGTTTTCAATGCTGGCCCCCTGTGGCTCTGTGAGTGTTTCTCTATTGTATGTGCATATACACCTATGTGTACTATACACAAGATGCCTAATTTCAGTGATGGGTAAAATAATATGAATATTGCACAAGAAATATGTGATATAGTAACTGTAAGAAAACTGTCGGCCATGGCGGTACATGCCTGTAATCTCAGCACTTGGGAGGCTGAGGCAGGAGGATTGCTTTGAGGCCTTGAGGCCAGCCTGGGCTACAAAGTTAAGTTCAAGACCAGCATCCTGAACTACATGGTGAGATCCTCTCTCAACCCACACTCCCCCAAAGTAAAGAAAACAAACTTGCATTGCTCTAAGCCACCAAGGTTATGATCACTTGTTACAGCAGGCACAAGAAACATATACCTCAGGAGACAGTATTTGCCAAAGTCCCTCAGGCAACAAAAAGTAGGTCTGGGAATCTTTCCTTCATCTAGAGAAGGAAAATAGTACATTTATAGTAACTACCTAATGCTTGCAATCCAGCTAAGTGATACACAGTACTGTAATTACTTTTTTGGTATTGTTTTACGCTGAAATTGACTGTGTTTATTTGCTCAACTTTTTGCAGAGCTATCATTAATTGCTCTACGGTTTTCCGTAAGCGTCTGTGCCACGCTGTAAGTACTTACACAGCCAAATGACTAGTCCAGACCGACTGAAATTTCACATAGCAATATGGAGTTTTGTTTTTAATTCAACAGGTTGTTCAACCAAGAAACTCTTGGTTCTTTACGTGCAAAACCAATAATCCTTATTGTTCTCTCTCCCCTTTCCTCTGTGGCCATGTTGTTAGCCATGGATCCAGTAGCATATTCCTCTCGGGTCTGGTCATGTCTTCTGTGGTATTTAGTTCTTTTAACCCCCTCTCTATAACCTCTTTTCTTGTATTTCCTCTCGGCTGTTCAAATGCAGGTTAGCACACATGGAATGGTGGCGTCCATGAAGAGCCAATGGACAGTCGCCTGGGCGAAGCAACACCACACTGCAAGCAGGTCTTTTTGGCAGAGCCAGTAAATTCTCTGTTCCACGCTCTCATTTAACTGGTTCCTACAGTCTCTCATCCACAGTTACTTCTCCCTGTTGTTTTTCTTTTTCTTGTCTTTTTGAGATGGTCTCGCTATGCAGTTCAGACTGGCCTTGAGCTCACTCCGTAGCCCAGGCTGGTCTTGAACTCCCAAGGATCCTCCTGCCTCAGTGGCACCACACCCAGCCTCTGTTCTTTTTCTTTGTGAGCTTTATCTTTGTATATTTGTTTTGAAAATTCTATAATGCTATGTGAAATGGAGTTTCAGTAAGGTAGAGAATGTATTTATCTCAAACTAACTCAAACACTTCTGGTGAGAGACCAGATATGGTCCTGTGCATCTGAACTATGGTGTACTTGGAGATAACCAATGGAGACAAACCCAAAACAAAGCAAAACAAAAAGTATTTAAAATGCAAATATCAGAAAAGTATAACTAGCAAACATCTGTAAGTATGTGTGCCAGGCACTATGTGATGTACATTATGTAATGTACCTCATATATTTTAATACACTTCCCACTTTAATACCGAGTCTTGTGAAGTTGCATTTGCCTGGGTCCACTTCATCTCCTCAAGCAGTAAGAAGCACTGGCGCTCTAAGTTAGTAGTGTCTTAAACAATGGGGTGCACAACTAATTCTGTCATCAAAGCACAGAAATATGAATCTGTCAAGCCCACATTTATTCTCTACAGTATTTCTATTGATGAATTATTGATTTTAATTTTTGAGTTTTATTAAACAATGAACAGGAAAAGAAAATCACAAGTATTGAGTTTGCATATTTATTGTTTATCAAGAAAAGCACCGACATTTTCAACCTTGATTGGGTTTTGCGCACACATCCTACAAAAAAACATCAGAAGTAAACTCCACGTGACCGACAGTGAAGACGCCAACAGCACGCTGCAAGAAAGTCTCTACTTCAGTGACCACAGCTAAGGCGGGCTGCACACGCGACAGCAGCATGCTCCATACACACATATCCTTACACGGACAGCACCTGTCTTTTGCTTTCCTGGCCTTTTTGTAGGACACAATGACAGCTCCGGGTCTTCCTGTTTTGTCAGGAGGCTCTTATATATATATATATATATATATATATATATATATATATATAAGAGAGAGAGAGAGAGAGAGAGTGTGTGTGTGTGTGTATACACATACACGCACCATTTAGAATAGACATCAACATTTTCACATCACCTGTGTACTTGCTTACAAAAGCTAAAAGGTAAGTAACATCAGAAATAAAACCCTACGTGAAGCCAGGCATGGTTGCCCACACTTATAATCCCAGCACTTGGGAGGCTGAGGCAGGAGAATTGTTACAAGTTTGAAACAAGCCTGGGTTACAAAATGACCTCATGGCCAGCCTGAGCTGCACAGCAAGACCTTATCTCAAAAAGATTAAAAAAAGAAAAAAAAACAAAAACCTTGATGTGAACTACAACATAAACAAAAATCTACCACAGAAATAAGCTTGGCTTCAACTCGCTCACGGCAGTCTTCACACATGACAACCGCATGTTCCACACACAAGTGTCACCGACACTGACAGCGCAGATGCCTTGTCTGCCTGTACACACAACTGACATCTTTCTGGTTTTCCTGTTGCCGCAGAAGATCCTCGTGATGCTCCTGTTCACCCGTCAGCTCACCAGCGTGCGCCAGTTTCTTGCGCACGTCCCTGGGCAGAAACGTTTTGTGTTTCCTCTGTTGTTAAGTGATCTCCTATGAGCTCCAGTCTCAGTCTTCTGAGAAAGTTTCTCTGTGATATTTTGCACTTATTTTCTTTGTAAACTATCAAACTGTTTATGCCACACATGTTTAAGATTGAGTAAAACGCAGCCACTGGCCAATGCTTGTGTTTCCAGTGACATCACAGTTGCTGCATAACTATCAACAACATCTCCTCCACCTTCGGTTTTGTTGTAGGAAGTTCCCATCTCAGGCTTCTGTTTTGTTGAGGCTTTGCCATCAGTAGTTCCATCTCGGTGAAATGCTGACAACGAGCAGTACTGGTTTGTGTTTTCTTTGCCATATAGGAGGCCAATGTTACATCTTTCTGAAACCCAAAGATGGTACTATACAATTGTTTTGGCTAGGTGTGGTGGCACAGGCCTGTAACCCCAGCACTCAGGAAGCTGAGGTAGGACTGTTGCTAGTTCAAGACCAGCCTGGGGTACCAAGTGAGCTCAAGGCCAGTCTGAACTGCAGAATGAGACCCTTTCTCAAAAAGACCACAAACAAACAAACAAGCAACTCTGTTTTGACAAACTGCAACATTCCATTTGGAATTTCTGCTTTGTTCTTGCCTACAGTTCCTGTGCTGGTCAACCTGTGCCATGTTAGCAAATGCAACATCAATTGGAAACTGGTAAACCAACTGTCTAATGTCACATTCCAATTAGTTTGTAGGAGATGAGAGCAACAAGTCTGTTCACAACATTTATTTATTTACTACCATGCAAATAACAACTTGCTGGCTGAGTTCCAAGATAAATGTCTAAATTGAAAGCATAGTATCTCTTTGCATATAATAAGGG